>PVJS01006432.1:0-45075 GCA_004027185.1 Glis glis | reverse complement strand
GAAGTCACGATTCACAAAAAGCTAGAAAGAAAGAGTGCTTTAAAACTCCAAGCTAAACAAATTACTCCATTAAGCGACAACAAATACTGTACATCTACTTTATAAAGCTAGATCACTATGGGAGAGTGCAAATAAGCTGAAATGGTACACTTGACCCTAAGGAGCTTAAAATCCAGTTTGTGAGAAAGACAAATGTGTTGATGAAAGTATGATACAGAGTTGTAACTTTAATGGAGGAAGTGAGATCTGTGCATCAGAGAAGATTTTAGTTGAAGAGGACAGTGGAAAGGAAGGTGTTCACTTAAAAGTATTTTTTTTTTTTGTGGTACCGGGGATTTAACCCAGGGGCATTCTACCACCAGGCTATATCCCCAGTCCTATTTTTTATTCTGTATTTTGAAACAGGGTTTCACTAAGTTGCAGAGGGCCTCACTAAGTAGCTGAGGCTAGCCGTGAACCCAGATCCTTTGGTCTCAGCCTCCCAAGTACTGGGATTACAAGCGTGCACCACCACGCCCGGCTAAAAGTATTTTTAAAAATTCATTATTCATAATAGCTATAAGAATGCTTTTACAAATTAGATGTTGCAAGTAATTACCCTAAAAAGCTAATCTATTACCACTTTAAACTACTAGGATGGATATATGAAAATACACAGAAAATAATAAGTGTTGGTGAGGATATGGACAACCTGGAACTCTCATAAATTGCTGACAAATGAAAAATGGTGTAGCCACTTTGAAGTTTGGAAGGTTCTCAAAAAGTTACATGCAGAGTTGCCAAATGATTCAGTAATCACTTAAAAGGAATGAAAACATAGGTCCACATACATATTCATAGCAATATTAGTCAAAATAGCCAAAAAGTAGGACAAAAGCAGATGTCTATAAACTGATGAATGGGTAAACAAAATATGGCATATCCATATAATGAAATATTACTTAGCCACAAAGGGATTAAGTACTGATATGCTAAAATATGGAGGAACCTTGAAGACATTATTTGAGTGAAAGAAAGCAGGCCCAAAGGCTACATATTATATGATTGTATTTATATGACATGTCCAGAATAGGCAACAACATACACTCACAAAATAGGTTTGTAGTTGCAAGGGGCTAAAGAGGGAGGGAAATGGAGAAATTGCTAATGGACATTAAGTTTCTTTCAGGTGAAGAAAATGTTCCAGAATTAGATAGTGGTGATAGTTGCAGATACCTGTGAGTATACTAAACCCACTGAATTGGTCACGTTAAGAGGATGGGCGTTCAATTCATAATTGCCAAACTATGGAACCAGCCAAGATACCATCAACAGATGAATGGTTTACAAAATTATGTGATATATGTGATGGACCAGTGCCATGTTTGCTGCTTGCTGAAGTCCCTGGCATGAACGACTCTGGGTCCAAAATTATTATTATTATATATATATTTTTTGCGGTACTGGGGATTGAACCCAGGGGTGTTCTACCTCCGACTTAGACCCCAGCCCTATTTTTTATACTTTATTTTGAAACCGGGTCTCACAAAGTTGTGGAGGGCCTAAGTAGCTGAGGCTGGCCGCGAACCCGGATCCTCCGGTCTCCGCCTCCCAAGTACTGGGATTACAAGCGTGAGCTACCACACCTAGCCAAAATTATTATTTTTAATAACGGGGTTGGCCAATGAGGAGCCAGGCAATTCTCCTAACCTCCTGTAGCCAGCGTCCTTTTATTTATTAAGGGTTTAAACAAAGCAACCGGCAAGGGGGTCATGAGTTAAGTTTAGGGTTACAGGCTAAGTTTTAGGAAAAGACAGTCATAAGCTAGGTTTAGGGTGTGGCAGTCATGAGTTAAGTCTAGGGAGGGTCAAGGTAAACATTTCAGGGAGAAAAGAAGGTCATCAAAGTCCTCCTTTCAATCCCATCTGGTCCAAGGAAGCTTGTCTGGTGCTGACAATTTATACTCAGCATGTGCTGTGTACCTAGCTGAGCCAGTCCGAAATGGTGACCTTATTGCGTGGGCTAAGATGGCCCCCAATATATATACACAATGGAATTCTACTCAGCCATAAAGAAGAACAAAATTATGTCATTTGCAGGGAAATGGATGGAACTGGAGAATATTATGCTAAGTAAGATTAGTCACAAAAAGTGAAAGGTCGGATGTTCTCCCTCATATGCAGAAGCTAGGGAGAAATTGGGACACAGGAGGGACTCCAGACAAAGGGGACCTAACTGAGGGAGACAGGAAGTGGGAGGAAGACTTGAAGAGGGAAACACCTCAAAGGACATGATGTACAAACTTATCAAAGACAATCACTGTGCTGAGCATGGTAAGGTGGGGAGGGAGAAGGATGGGGTGGGAATGGGGGAGGGCTCATCGAGTTCTGTGTGCATGCATGCCTATATCACCCTGAACTTCATCAAGATGTATGATTATAATGCACCAACTAAAACAAAAAGGGGTGAGTGTTATGCTATGTGAATTATATCTCAATTAAAAAAACCCATCTGCAAATACCAAACTATAGAAAAATAAACTTCATTTTGACTTGCTGGTGAGAGTTGACAGGTTACAGGGTTGATAGTTTATTTAAAAGATAGACATTTTCCGTTTTAGCCGATAAAACTAATAGGACAAGGAAAGAAAAACCACATCTTTATTTAGTGAAACACATAGAATTTTACCATAAAAACTAAGTTTCTGTCATACCTGTGCTTTTTTTTCACAAAGTGTATACACAGTTTCCAAATTTGGATCATTGTGAAGTGGATGAGAATACATTCGATGCTCAAAAGCCTCTACTTTCTGAATGACTTTTTTCAGCCCTTGATCTTGAATGCCCATATCATCAATGGGGTCTAATAAGGGAACACCATCAGGAAAACGTTTCTGAACTTCCTGAAACAAAATATGTAAGAATCATTTTTTTCTCTTAAAGACAACATTAAAAAGAGTAAACTAAATCAACACTTCCTTTAGTTTTTTCTATGCACACGGATATAAGGATGGTACATATATTCTTTTCGCATTTATACTGGAAGGCATTTTCCCACTGCATTGTTTTTGAAACTCCTTTTTAATTGCTATGCTATAATTTACTGATATTGGTACACTAATAAATCTAGTATTGCATAGTATTATTCTTGGATGTGGCACAACTTAGTGATAGGCCCATTAGAATATTTAGGTTGCTATAACTTCTTGCCATAACAAATAATCCTTTATTTAATATCTCTTATGTATAAATTGTTTTCAATTTTCAGATTATTTCTTTGGGGGTGACTCCTGGCCTGGGCAATTATTAAGTCAGAAAATATAACCTTTAAAGGGTTCTGATCTCTTTTACTAATTTTTCTATTATATGATTGTTAAATATAAAAACATATCAGTTCACAGAAGGGATAGTTCACTATAAGCTGGTATGAATATGGGAGAATTTCAGGGTCTTGGATAGGCCTTAAAAGTCAGATAGAATTTGGCATTAAAGTGCCCACCTAATGTACTGGGTGTGCTGGTGCATGCCTGTAGACCCAGCCATCTGAGAGGCTGAGGCATAAGGGTCATTTGAGCCCAGAAGTCCAAGACTGGGATGGGCAACATAGTGTGATGCTATGTCTCAAAAAGCAAATAAACAAAAAGGAGCACAATAAGAGTGAAACTCACAAATGCAAAGCCTTGAAAGACATCTGAACACTGCTATCCTAAATAAGCCAATAATGAAAGGTGTTTCATGTTTCAAGAAACTGATTATGTTTGTTAAGCCACTTAGCATTTTCTACATATGTCTGCCCCGGGGTTAGTGTCAGTTAAAAAACCACATAATCTTACAGATCAAGTTGGCCAATTTTTATATATTAAGAAACTTTTATATATTAATTCTATATGCTTATATATATTAAGAAACAGGCATGAAGTTCAAAGAAAGAAAACTAAAATTACAATTAAATAGTAAAAAATAAATCATGAGTTATTAAGTGAAGGGTTCATTTAGCAGACTCATTTTTCCCTGGTTCTTCTTCCACTGGATTCCTAATATGTGATGACTGACGCAAACGTCTACAAAGACTAAGGAAAACAACAGTCTAACCTTGTTTAAACTGTGAGGCAAAACTAAGACTAAGTGAAGTTACTGCTAAAGTTAACATCAAAACTGAAATATCTCGCCATGGGATATAGTACAGAGATGTTTAAGACAAAAAGACAAACCTGAAATTTGCCAAATTTATTTTAACAAAAGTTGTTTCAATTTTAAGTTTGAATTTAGCAAAATAAAAACTTACCTAATTCATAAGCACAAAGAAATTATTTCTTAGAATGAATGCATTATTTATGCTAACATAATAACCAATGTGTACTTCTGTTCATAACTATGCCACTCTTTTGAAAATATTAGAAAAAACATTTTCAGTGGGACATTACACTTTAATGAACTTATAAGACATATTTATTTACCATCAGACTACTTATGGGTGTTTTAAATTCTTCATGCGTTTTAAACCTCTTTTGAAGATTTTTGCCGGAATGATAGCCACATATCCATAAAAATTTTATAAATCTCTCAAGACAATCATTCATTTCAGGAAGTCCACCTATAGGCCACAGCTTAAAAATTCCTATTCTAAACTGAAAGCATCCTGTTTGCTTATTTTTGTTTTCTCAGACTCTAGTACAAAGTCCTCAATTACACAGTAATACTATTCAGATGTTTACTGACAAAATAATTTTGTCACTTCTTTTTTCTAATGGAAAATTAAATGATTTGGTCCATTTATTAATTATGTTAAAAATGGTTAAAAATCTTCCCAGATGATTTTATACATAAATCTTTTCTTACAGCCTATAGTTATTTTCACTCATAATCAATAAAGAAAATCATATTTAGCATATAACAGTGAAGATTAATAGTACAGTTTTCTGAATCCTTTAGTTAATAACACTTTGCTGGCAGATTCAAAGAGAGGACAGATCTACATATAGATCTGCTGTAACTATTATTATAAAAATAACTGAGCCGGGCATGGTGGGACACTCTTGTAATCCCAGTACTTGGGAGGCGGAGACCGGAGGATCCGGGTTTGGGGTCAGCCTCAGCTAGTTAGTGAGGCCTTCCGCAACTTTGTGAGACCCGGTTTCAAAATAAGCAATAAAAAATAGGGCAGGGGGTGTAGCTCGGAGGTAGAATGCCCCTGGGTTCAATCCTTGGTACCAAAATAAATAAATAAATAAATAAATAAATAAATAAATAAAATAACTGACACTATTGGTAGCATTTATAGTTTTTCTATAAGTATAAAAGCATTTCAGTTGTCTCAATTTATGTAAAATTTCTATCTAAGTTATAAAACTAACATCCATACCTGTATTGATTTTAAAACACTCTGCCTATTGTCCACTGGCCGCAGGTCTTTAGGAATGTAAAGTCTAACACTGCTGATAGCAGACAGGAGATGCACCAAAACTGGGACAACCTATAAACAAAAAGTTATATAATAATACAATTAAAATTACATGTTTTCAAATTCTGCCATTTCATAAACTTGGATCCATCAAAGCAGCTGCATTTATAGTATGTCACAGGTATAAAAAGTAGATAATTATCAGTGGAACTGGGTGTAGTGGCACACGCCTGTAATCTTAGTACTTGGGAGGCTAAAACAGGAAGATCACAGGTTCAAGACCAGCCTCAGCAACTTACAGGGACTCTCAGCAACCTAGCAAGACCCAGTTTCAAAACAAAAAATAAAAAACACCTTAAAAAAAGAAAACATAAGAGCCGGGCGTGGTGGCGCACGCTTATAATCCCAGTACTTGGGAGGCTGACACTAGAGGATCCGGGTTCGGGGCCAGCCTCAGCTACTTAGTGAGGCCCTCCGCAATTTAGTGAGAGCCTGTTTCAAAATAAAGAGTAAAAAATAGGGCTGGGGATGTAGCCCGGAGGTAGAATGCCCCGGATTCAATCCCCAGTACCACCAAAGAAAAAAAAAAGAAAGGAAAAAGTAAGGGCTCGGAGTGTAGCTCAGAGACAGAATGCCTGAGTCCAATCCTCAGTAACACACACACACACACACACACACACACACACACACACACACACACACATTCAGTGGACAGCAGCCACCCATCACTGAAGGTTGTATTTTAGTAGACTGCATTTGTTGTTGTTGTTGCTTTGTGGTACTGGGGATTGAACCCAGGAACATTCTATCTCGGAACTACAACCCCAGCCCCTTTTTAATTTTTATTTTAAAACATGGTCTCCTCATTAATTTGCCGAGGCTATCCTTGAAGCTATGATCCCACAGTCTCAGCCTCCCAAGTACTGGGGTTACAGGTGTGCACCACCACACCTGGATGAGACTGCATTTAAAAAGTAAAAGCTATTTCAATCTTTAAATAACAGGCAAACAAATGGTACATAAAAATAAAAGATTCTCTCCATAAAGATAAAAGAATCCATAAAAATAAAAGAATACATTGTTTACTCATTTTTGTCTTTTCAATATTAGGTACTTTTTGAACTCATAAAAGTACTTTATCAGTACAGAACAAAGAATCCTGTATAATAGGGTTAGACAGCCAAGCAGGGTGCATGCAAGTTCTAGATGGGCTGAATTGAAGAGAAGATTTTTTTAAAAAAAGTATTTTAAACTGAGAAAGCATATTGCATTAGACATACTCTTTGTTTTTGGTGGTGGCACTGGGGATTGAACCCAGGGGCATTCTACCTCCGAGATACACCCCCAGCCCTATTTTTTATTCCTTATTTTGAAACAGGGTCTCACTAAGTTGAGGAGGGCCTCGCTAAGTAGCTGAGGCTGGCCACGAACCTGCGATCTTCCGGTCTCAGCCTCCCAAGTACTAGGATTACAAGCGTGCGCAACCATACCCGGCTAGACATACTCTTGAAGAACACATATCTACAAACTTTCTTCCATGCTTTTTCCAGTCAAGAATATCCTGCCCTCACCATTAAATATGTCATTTTGCTTCCTTAAACTAGTCTTAAATTCAGAGGGCCTTTATAAATTCTAGGTGAGGTTATCAATCTCACAAGTTTAAATCTGTCTGCATACTGGTCTTCCATAGCTACTTTTATACTTGTCACCAATGAAGAAAACAAGCATCACTGGCTTGTTGATAAAACTGATTTATAGCGCTTTATTAAACAGAAATGGTTTAACGGTTGAGAGTGGCTTCTAACAGCAAGACTGCCTGAGCTAGAAAGAAAGATCTAGAAACACTAATACTGCACTCATGCCTGGCACAGTAGTTGTCTTTAAACAATGCGTGTTCTCTCCGGCTTTTAGTTTGTTTTACTTATCATGGAGCTCTTTGTGTGACCTTGAACAAGTTATCTAACCTTTAGTTAGATTTTAACTGAATTTCTAACTTCATAAAAATAGGGATAAAATTATATCTACCTCATTAAACTGTTGTGAGTATAAGATAAGACAATGTATATAAAATACTTAACAAGGACAACACTTTTTACAAGTTATTTAGTATAAAAATGTGCAGTAAATGTCAACAAATCTGTATATAACAATGCTAAAATAGCAGAGGTCATATACTCAAATGTCGAAGAAAAAAGATAATTTTGCTCCACGATAAGTAAAACAAACTAAAAGCCGGAGAGAACACGCATTGTTTAAAGACAACTACTATGCCAGGTGTGAGTGCAGTATTAGTGTTTCTACATCTTTCTTTAAAGCCAGAAATTTGGATTATCTCAAAAGTCCTAACTTTTAAATTTGACAACTAATTTACATTTTTCCCATTCTCAAGTCTTTAAAAAGTTACTTTTTCCTGCACAGCAACATCCTCGGGGGTAACTTTCTATTTGAGAACTGAATTAATACTATGAACTATTTGCTGTATTCTCTCAATAAATTTCACAACTAGATTTTTCAAGCTGTTAGCAAACTATTAGTGCTTTTTCTCTCTCCCTAGTTATGATTTTGGGTGTTTTTTTTTTGGGGGGGGGAGATATATTCTTTTTCTTGCCTTCCTTTTGCCTCCTCTTCCCTGAATCATTTGAAATTAAGTTGAAGACAATATGTCACTTCATTTCAACAGCAAATGAATTGATATTTTAAGACCATGTATCTTTTAAGAATGAGCACATTATCCTGTATACATACAATATTAAAAGATCCTAAAAGTTGAATTAGTATTATGCCTAATATAGATCATACTCAAATTTCCCCAACTGACCTAATAGTGAGTGAGCTTTATAAACTAACATTATTACAGCCGGGCGTGGTGGCGCACGCTTGTAATCCTAGTACTTGGGAGGCTGAGACCGGAGGATCCGGGTTTGTGGCCAGCCTCAGCTACTTAGTGAGGCCCTCCGCCAACTTTCTGAGACCCTGTTTCAAAATAAAGAATAAAAAAAATAGGGCTGGGGGTGTACCTCAGAGGTAGAATGCCCCTGGGTTCAATCCCCAGTACCGCAAAAAAAATTAACATTATTACTATACTTTTGGATCCAGGGTCCAACCAAGGGTCATATGTTGCACTTACTGGTAATATCTCTTTAGTCTTAAGAATATTCCCTACCTAGCCGGGCATGGTGGCGCATGCTTTCCAGGTTCGTGGCGCGCGCACTCTCTCACTCTCTTCTCTCTCTCGTCTCTGTCTGTCTGTCTGTCTCTCTCTCTCTCCCTAGTGAGGCCCTCCGCAACTTCGTGAGACCCGGTTTCAAAATAAAGCATAAAAAAAAATAGGGCCGGGGGTGTAGCGCGGAGGTAGAACGCCCCTGCGTTCAATCCCCGGTACCGAAAAAAAAAAAAAAAAAAGAAAAAGAATATTCCCTACCTTTTCTGCTCTCTTATGGTATTGACATTTACATATCAATTCAAATTTACAGAAAAGTTGTATAAATAAGATAAAGAACTCCCAAAAAACTATATTCCAATTCACTACTCACATATTTCCTATTTGCTTTATTATTCTCTCTATATACACACACACATAAAGTACAAGTATTAGAGAGAAATAAAATGTTGATACAATGATGTAATCTCATTTACAGTTCATATAGGATTTCATCTATTTTCCCCAAAATATCATTTATACCACTCTCCCACCTCCACTGCCAGTCCATGGATTCAAACTAGGATCATGCATTGACTTTAGATATTATATTTGCTTATTCTCTTTCAATCTAGAAGTTTTCCTATCTCTCTCAAGACCCTAACATTTTTTAAATACTTCACATTGTTTTATAGAATGGCCCTCAACTTGGGTTTGTCTAATCATGAGGAATCACCAGACTCAGGTTACGCATTTTTGGCAGAAACTATGTTTTATTCTTTTCAGTCCAATGGTCAACATTATTGATGATATTAACTTTTATCATTTCGTTAAGGTGGTATCTGCTAAGATTCTCTACTCTTTTCCCCTTTGCAATTAGATCCTTTAGAGACTTTGTAAATATCCTATTCCTCACTAAACGTTTTTCAACTACTAGTTTCAGCAACATGATGGCTTTTGCCTGAGTTAATTACCATTTGTTACAGTTGCCCAATGGTGATTTTTCTAACATCACCATTCCTTGTACATTTTATCTCTCTCTCTCGGTACTATTTTATTTTCATATGGTTAGAATCTTTTACTATCAATTTTGTACTCAAACTATTTGATTAATTTTTAAACACATTCTGTGAGCTGCAATGGTTTCTGAACCACCAGTTTGTGACTTAGGCAAATTCTAAATGCATTATCTGTCTGGAAAGAGAAGACTCAGGACATGAAAAATTATCACTAGCTCTCACATCAATGACAGGAAAGAGACTCTCCAAAGGCCTCCAAAGCTAAGACTTCTCCAATTAGAAATATATAGTTTCCTAAATGAAAGAGTAAGTGTTTTAAAGCCAGATGATTAGCTACCATGAAACTGTAAACCCCTAAAACTCACAGAGATTTAAAAACATAATAGTATATGCATATACCAATTTATTCAACTTTCTAAACCTGACTACTTTCATAAAGCAACTCAGAATTCAGGTTTATCATGATGCAACCACTGGTCTATATAAATCCAAACAATCATGTGGTTATTGGAAACTTGCTAGAGTAACAATAACAGAAAGTATTTTTGTCCTTAGCCTTTATGGATCTTTGCAAGTTTGCCATGAATTAATTTGTCCCCTCAATAATCAAATGATATAGTACATAATATAAGTCAGTATGTTTTAAGTAAATAAATTCTAAATCAATTTCAAGGAATATAATTTATCCAAACCAAGACTATTAGCTAAAATACAAGATTGCTTTTGAATTTTTCATTCAAACAAGTTGTTTTTGAATCAACTGAATTTTATCAGGTCAAGGCAGATTAAACCAATATGTTACTGATTAAATTTTAGAGTAAGGAAAAAAACCCTGAATTTGTGCTATGATCTAATTTAGAAGTTGACTAATGTAATAATCTACTGTATTAGATGTTTTCTCTAAGTGTATCCAGGAGGAGAATGTCAGTGAAAATGGTGGAGCACGGACCTCCAAAAATCTATAAAAGCAACGGCAACACTGGTGACATTGTAAATATCAAGTTTTTCAGGATTCTGGAAATCATCCAAAGGCTTGCAGCAATCCAAGGAGCATTTATTCAAGGAACATGACTGACTTGGTAAGAATAGCAAGCTCTGAGGCATTTTAACTTACTCTACTTCCTCCTCCACTACCTGGTTCCACACTAGTTTGAGAACCAACAGACTGTAATTAAAGTGAAAGTCTGTCAGCCATTAGAGGGAAGAGAACAGGGTTGGAACTACTTCAAAGCCCCATTTCCAGAGACCTGTCATTATTTCACTTGTTTGGTGGTTCCTTGCAAGACTACACTCACAAGGCTGTCTTTATTGACCTGATTCAGAGCTTGTTCAGTGCGAACAATCTTTTCCCTGGGGACATTTGTCCAAAATAACGAGAGGCAACTATTTATCATCATGGCTGCCTGATGTAGTAGATGACAGTAGATGGAATAAACAACAGGTTAACTAAAACATTTAAGAAGTAAAAGCTGAGGAATGAGGTGTCATAGAGAGATCTGGAAAGCTCTCACTTAAGCGTTTTAATACCAAGGAAGACCTGAAGGGCCTGAAGCTTTCAACTCTGTCTGACCAACCAAGAGACAGCACATATAGGAAGTAACTGCCTTGTTGAGGTTAAGTCCCTAATTAAAGACTGGGGAATTTAATGGTGGCAGGCATTTAAGGATGTGTCTGCATAATCATTAGCAAACCATTAAACTAACCAAGCAGAAACCACCAAAAACCTCTGGGGGAGTGAAGAAAATGTGACTTCCAGAGTTGTTACATTCTATTATCTATCTATCTATCATCTATCTATCTATCTATCTATCTATCCATCTATCCATCCATCATCCATCCATCTATCACCCATCTATCTATCTATCTATCTATCTATCCATCCATCCATCCATCTATCTATCTAGAGCTACACCCCCAGCCCTACTTTTTATTCTTTATTTTGAAACAGGGACTCACTAAGTTACAGAGGCCCTCACTAAGTAGCTAAGGCTGGCCATGAATCTCAGATCCTCTTGCCTCAGCCTCCCAAGTACTGGGATTACAAGCATGCGCCACCATGCCCAGCTTACATTCTATTATTTAAAATGTGCATGTTTCAACAACAACAACAAAAAAAAACGATGAAACACAAAAAAGAAACAACAAGAGTATAATCCATACAAGAAGAAAATTAACAGTTAATAGGAATTATCCCTGAAGAATCAGAGATGTTAAGATTTAACAGTTTAAATCAACTATTTTTTTTTTTTTGGCAGTACTAGGATTGAACCCAGGGGCATTCTACCTCCGAGCTATACCCCCAACCCTACTTTTTATTCTTTATTTTGAAACAGAGTCTCACTAAGTTGCAGAGGGCCTCACTAAGTAGCTGAGGCTGGCCATGAACCTGGATCCTCTGGTCTTAGCCTCCCAAGTACTGGCTGGGATTACAAGCGTGCACCACCACTCCCGGCTTAAATCTACTATTTTAAAACCCTTTTTTTTGTTGTCGGTGGTGGTGTTAGGGATTGAACTCAAGGTCTTGCATATGCTAGGCAAACGCTTTACTACCAAACCACATCCCTAACCCCCCAAATCAGCCATTTTAAATATGTTCAGAGTTTTTTTGTTTTGTTTTGTTTAACTAATTTCAATTTGCATTTACAGAGCTAGGTGCAGTGGTGAGCATTTGTAGTCGGAGTTACTCAGAAGGCTGAAGCAAGAGGATTGTTTGAGCTCAAGCCCAGGAGTTTGGAGTCCCAGCCTGGGCAATGTCGTAAGAATCCATCTCTTTAAAAACTAACAAACAAGCCAGGTATGGTGGTATGAGCCTGTATCCCTGTACTTGGGAGGCTGAGACAGGAGAATCTCAGGTTCGAGGCCAGCCTCAACAAGTTCGTGAGACCCTGTTTCCAAAATAAATAAATAAATAAATAAATAAATAAATAAATAAAATCAGGGCTAGGATTGTAGCTCAGAGGTAGAATGTACATGGGTTCAATTCCCAGTAACAAAACAAACAAAAAACAAGGTAACAAAGAAACAAACTTTAAAAATCATATTACAGTACACCTTCAGGCAAACTTCAAAAGTGCAACTGTTATATTTCCTAAGTGTGTAGTTGTGATCTGTAATCTTCTATGTCCTTTGGCCAGTGTTTTTATCTAACAGTAAATGATTCTAGTGAGTTTCCTGCCTAGAGAAATAAGACAGAAATCACTTATCTAGACCCTGCAATTATGACCTTAACTCCCTGGCTGACTCTTGTTTAACTGTCATGAAGTGGCTGCAATAAAGGGCAGTGGTCAGATACATTTAAAGCTGGCAAAGCAACAGAGAGTGATAAAACTTGAAGCAATCTTTACAGAACACCATGGCATCTGTTAACCTCTGCAATCAGTGCAATCCAGAGCTGGCACGTGCACTCATGTGCTTTTTCTCTGTCTCTCCCTCAACACATACTCTCAACCTTTTCTGCAAAAAGTTCAAGAATATTTATTTCATAGTTAAAAGGAAAAGTCACTTTAAAAGTGATCTTTGTAAGAAGGATGATTAAAGCTAAGTTTGGCATCACATACACTCATGGGGGGTGAGGGGAGAATGATTATGGAAACCCCATTTTTACCTCATATCTCATGGAATCGAAGTCTAGCTCTAACCAACCCTGAATAGGGCTACACAATCGCTGCAGTTGAGGGCTGGGGCTTCCTTATATACTGCCTAGGAAACTATTTCCTATTCAAGACAGTCATGTACAAAAGCAAACAAAGTAATATGCATATTATGTTTTGGAAGGTATTGTCCTCCTCCTGTCTGTTTTATTCTCAAGTCTTTGCCAGTCGACCACACAGAACAGAACAACTTGAAGTTCTTTCTAAAGGGAGGGGGTCATGCTCAGCACATGTTGCTTTCTTTGCAGAAAATGCAATTTTTTCTCTGAAAAAGTTTCAACACCAAAAAAAAGGAAAAGAGAAAAAAGTTCTCATGTTCTGGACAGGCTGTTCAAATCTCACTACTTCATTTACAAAACCTTTTTTACCAATGCACTACCTGACCCATGCCGTTAGAAGCTACATCTATGATGTTAACCTTGGTCTTTGAAGAAGTACAAAATGCTCCATTAAGCTACAATCCCCTTGAAATCAGACTATATAGAAAATTCATGATAACCATGTCAACACATCCCCCCCCAATTTCCTTAGAAGTATACTCTATAATAAACAGAATAAAAAATATTATTGGAGTAAAGACTTGCCCATGGTTTGGTGAAGGTTTCTATGTAGAGATTGTTTATTGAACTGAACCAAATCTTGATTATTATGGATTGCAAGCTTCTGGTATCATTAAGTAAAAGAGGCATAGCAGGCTGGGCGTGGTGGCGCACGCTTGTAATCCCAGTACTTGGGAGGCGGAGACTGGAGGATCCGGGTTCACAGCCAGCCTCAGCTACTTAGTAAGGCCCTCTGAACTTCGTGAAACCCGGTTTCAAAATAAAGTGTAAAAAATAGGGCTGGGGGTGTAGCTCGGAGGTAGAACGCCCCTGGGTTCAATCCCCGGTACCACAAAAAAAAAAAAAAAAAGAGAGGCTATATAGCAGTTAGGCTTAATAAAACCCGGGCCTAGAACAAAGAGCCAGCAAATAGGTTTCACCTAAAATGTTAACTCCAATGAATTAGTCATGGCTGCCTGGATCGTTTTCTTGGAAAAGAGCCTCAGCTTTCACTGTGAAAAGAACACCGAGACTTATTACCAATGTCTGCCATGAGATAGGGAGACTGCTGGGATGAGTGCCATACAGTTACTATTTCAAGTTGCAATACCTTCGAAGGCCCCTTTGGGTACAACTGAATATGTGCCAAATGAGTTTTAGCTTCCTTTATAGTTGGGTGGTCAAAAAGTTAAATAAATGTTAGGGGAAAAAATCATTCAAGTTTCTCTTGGAGGAGAACAAATTACAAGACTAAAGAACAGAGATCAAAGACTAGTATTATTTAGAATTATAAATAAACTTTAAAACCATCATTTTAAAATATTTAATAATAAAGTGTCCTTTTAAATACTGCCAACTTGGATTGGGGATGTAGCTCAGTGGAATGCTTGCCTAGCATGTGCAAGACCCTGAGTACGATCTCTAGCACTGCAATGAATGAATGGTGCCAACTTCAAATCCCATACTTTATTGATTCAAAGAAGGAGCTCTATGATGCTACAAGCAGCAGATTTTGCTTTCTAGAAACTAAGTTTATTATAACAAATATAATTTCCTAAAAGACCTAGCCAATACACCACATACTTAAAGCAATTTTTTTCCCTTTTTCTTTTTTGCAGTATTCTTTATTTTGAAATAGGACCTCACTAAGTAGCTGAGGCTGGCCACAAACCTGCGATCCTCCTGTCTCAGCCTCCCTCCTGGGATTACAAGCATGTGCCACCATGCCTAGCTTTGAAGCAATGTTTTACAAACAACAAAATTTTACCAAGATATTAGACTTCTAACAGATATTTGGAATCTCTGCAATAAGATTTTACTAACAATTATTTTATTTATACCAATATAAAAATAGAAGACACTCAAGAAAAATGAGTATTTCATGTGGCAGTCAAATGTCCTACATTTAATTAAAATAATGTGTAAATTAAATGATTTTAAGAAAGCTTAGGTAGAAATTTTTTATTATCAAAATAATGCTATGATCATTATTTCCACAAGAATGAAACAGCAAGGATGGATCCAAATTGTAAAATCAGTCACAAATGATAATGAAAAATCTTCATAGCCCTGGTAAAATAAAAGCTTCCTATGATACTTAAATTATTAAATTCTTTGTATCTTTCATTTTGTCATTATTTACCTGGTCATAATTTGATTAAAATAGAAAGAAAACGACAATCTCAATTATCCTAATGATACTTTAGATGGCTTAATAAATGTCAAAATATCTTAAAATACTAATTCAGAAATTACGACAGTATGTTCATTAAACTCTAATGATAAAAAAATTCACAAAATATATTAAATTCAAGATGAAAAGTAAACTACAAACCTGCATCTCTCCTTTCTCGTCAGGTTTGGCTGGTTTTGCAGCCTCGGTAGCTGAATTTTTCAAGCTCTCTTTGCTACAGCGCAGAAGCACCTCTACTACATATAAAGGATCCAGTTCACCAGAATTAGGCTGGAAAACAGTATAAAGGAAGTTCAGTAATTCTTAAAAACTGGCTGACAAATTTTAAGTTCCATGTGTACAGGGCCTATTTCCTCAGTGTTTCACATTATGACTAGTACAGACTGTGCAGTAAATGTTTATATCACAAAATAAAGGTTATTTCACGAAATGAAAGTTTTCTCTCTGCATCCTTCAGTGCCACTGGATGAGAAAACACAGCAATAAACTGGTACTTATGAATTCTAATTTAATAATATGATCACTGTTTGACATAAAATACCATTTCTAAGTTTCTAATGATTAGCTTATATTATGCCAAATATGAAAAAGAAACAATCAGTATCAGAAAATGATTCTGTATCTTCAAATCACCCCAATTAATCAACGAGCAAAATACACTGAGTAGTTTATTTTACTGCTTAGTATACTGGCAGTTCTATACTACAACTTCCTAAGATTTTATTATATCTTTTAGTGTTTTATATTCTCTAATAAAACCAGGATTCTCAAGATCTCAAGACTAATCATGTCTTTTATATACTATGGTAATTTATTTTTGAAAGCAGTATATTTCAAACAGTAATAGATCTTTAATTTCAGTAAAGAGTTCCTCCTTACTTCTAAGTAAAATATTTGAATGATCTCTTTTACATAAAATGGGTAAAAGAAATGCTACACTGGTTGAGGGGGAAAATGGCAAAGACCTGACTGCTTTACCTCTACCTGGACATTAAAAATGAAAATTTGTCAATAAATGACAATGGATCCAAATCAACAATCTATTTCTGTAAAAAACTAACAATTATTTAACAAAAGTAAAACAATATAAACCATAAACACAATCACAATTATTTGAGTCATTGAGTTCAAATTTCCTCAAAAAACAAAAAGCATAAGATCTATATTCCAATTCAAAAGGAAAATTAGTTTAAATATACATATATATAGTAGTTATGAAATGGATTTTATGAATAATGAGCTAAACAAAAAGTTATGACAAACCATCCATTCTTCCTAGGAATCCAACAAGTATAAGGAGACTCAGTGATTGTCAAATTATCATTGTAGAAAGGGAAAAAAATCCTCCAAGATGTATTCTACAATTAAATTTAATATTCTCCATCTATAAAACAATCTCAGAAGTATCTATAAAACGTATCATACATAATTAAATCTTCCACTGAAACAACACGACGGAAATGTCCTCAAGTGCTACTATGGAAACATGTTTGAAACCTTTCTTAAGTATAACATTAAATGAAAATTTGCTATTAAAAATATTTCCTAAGCCCGGTGTGGTGGCACACGCGTATAATCCCAGTACTTGGGAGGCTGAGACGGGAGGATCCAGGTTCTCGGCCAGGCTCAGCTACTTAGTGAGGCCCTCTGCAACTTAGTGAGACCCTGTTTCAAAATAAAGGATAAAAAAATAGGGCTGGGGGTGTAGCTTGGAGGTAGAATGCCCCTGGGGGTTCAATCCTCAGTATTGAAAAAAAAATTCCTAAAATTATAAATTTTTTTTCACCTCCTTTATTCTAGTTCTGTACTCTGTAAAGAGGAATCAACAACACCATCTTTCACATAACAGAAAACAGTTACCAAGTGTTTTACTTAGCCTTCCAATGACTGTCTTACCATAAATTCTTTAAAATTTTGTTCATATGTCCTAATTTTTACTTCTGCTTTTTTCCAGGGGCATTCTACCTCTGTCCTACACCTCCAGCCTCTTTAATTTTTTATTTCAAAACAGGGTCTTGTTAAGTTGCTGAGGATCTCACTAAGTTGCTGAGTCTGGCCTCAAACCTGAGATCCTCTTGTCTTAGCCTCCCAACTACAAGGAGTACCTGGCTAATTTTTCTTAATTTTACTTTCTTTTTCCTAACTTCTATTTCTCTCTTAATATGGCTAATTTCCTGGTATAAATTTAAATTACCAAATTAATACATAATTTTGATTATCCTAAGCTTATAAAATGTAAAGAAATAAAAATATAAAATAAATGTTGCAAATTAAAATTTTATTTTCTTAAAATGACTCAAACTATTTTCAACAGTGTGCATTCTTTCACTGTCTCTGGCAAACTCTACTGGCCACAAAAATCTTTGGATTAGTATTCTGACCTAGATTCCAAAATTAATAAAAATATACTTTACTTCACATTTCTAGTGAACAAACAAATGCAAGTAGCTCAGTGGAAAAATTAGTTTCACCATCAATTTAAACCAAAAAAAAAAAAAGAATGTTCCATTCTAGTTCTTGTGCCATCTTTGCCTAAAAAGAACTCTCAACTGGTACCATTTTTATACATGGATTAAGGATCAACAGAGGCAAATGATTTTTTTAAAAAATCTGTCTACGGTGTGTGAACATATAATTATATTAACTATAATTTTTTCTCTCCTAAAAATATAAAGTCTTAAGAGATTTACTACAGTACTGGCATGGTAATATAAAAAGTTCTGCAAATCTACTTCCCAGCAGAACTGGAGAAAATAGAAAAAAAACCCAACCATTTAAACTCCAGAAATGGTCCTAAGAGCATATATCAAATGAAGAAACAGCTAGTAAAAAAAAAAAAAGTACTAAAATTCAGTCAGAATAGCAATTGATATTTGAACCAAGACCATTCCCTTCCTCACTCTTCCCTAGCTTGAGGCAGAAACTCTACAGTGGTGAAGCCAAAAACACAGGAGTGCTCCCTCTCCCTGCAGCTCTCAGAGGGCTAGCTTTCCGGGAGTGGCAGCATGTCAGAATTTTGGACCCTGATCCCAACTACATGTTGGGGAGACTAAGTTCTGGGCAAGTGAGGCTGAATGGTAAGGGTTCTGTTCAGCTCCTGTTGTTTGGCCAGAGTTTCTATCTTGGGTGTGGGGCTGCTGAGAATAAAGGCCCCAAGTCCTTCCCTTGTCTTAAAAAGTGCTGGGTTCCATGTTGGGAGAGGCAAGCTGAGAAGACCTGAGGCTACTGTTCCCATCCTCCCTCCACCCAGCCCTCAGCTCCTTTTAAAGCAAGAGTGCCACTCAGAAAAGTGAGCCACTGTCCTCACTCCCAACTTGGATTTGATTTCATTTGCAACAGAGCCTGGGGAAGCTCAAGAATAATGGAACTCAAAAACAGTGGAAGCTGAAGGGAAAGACAATTTGTAGATCTATAGATTTATTGGAGATGCAGGATAAATTGCAGGCCTGCTACTTTGCAGAACAGACCTGTTTTTTATTGTTATTTTTATTTTTATTTTTTGTGGTACCGGGGATTAGACCCAGGGGCGTTCTACCTCCGCGCTACACCCCCGGTGCTATTTTTTATACTTTATTTTGAAACTGGGTCTCATGAAGTTGTGGAGGGCCTCACTAAGTAGAGAGAGAGAGAGAGAGAGTGAGAGAGAGAGAGAGAGAGCTGAGGCTGGCCACGAACCTGGATCCTCCGGTCTCCGCCTCCCAAAGTACTGGGGTTATAAGCGTGCGCCACAACGTCTGGCTTTGTTTTTTAAAAAGAGAGCTGAGAAGAGCCCTCCTGCTAGGGGAGCTTAATAGCTGAGCATGTCCAGTGAATGATACAGAGACCCTGCCAAAACCACTGCCACCCCAGGGTGATTATGGGTATATGTAAAGCAGTGCACTCCCCACCTCCACCCCAGGAGCAACATAAAAGGTATAATACTGGTGGTGGTAGAAGGTAAGTGGGGCAAAGGAACCCTCACTCAATCTAGCCAGTCACTAAACAAGCAAATAAAATGTCCAATTACAGGAAAAGATAATGGACATGAAAAGAAAAAGGAAATTATGATCTATGATGCATATAATAGGAAAAGAAGCAGGCATCGCAAACTGCCTATAAGATTGCCCGAATGTTGCACTGAAAAAACAATTAAAAGAATCTATTGTAAATATCTCGGAAGACCTGAATAAGGGGACCATAATAAAAGGAAGAAAAGGAAGGTATGATTACAACATGGTATCAAACTGAAGATATCAGTAAAGAAACAGAAGTTAGCCAGGTGGGGTAGCACATGCCTATAATCGCAGTACATGGGAGGTTGAGACAGAAGGATTGCAGGTTTGAGCCCTCAGCAACTTAGACACTGTTTCAAAGTAAAAAAATAAAATAAAATAAAATAGGGCTGGGGATGTAGGTCAGAGGTAGAATGCCCATGGGTTCATTCCCCAGTACCAAAAGTAAGAGAGAAAAAGAGGAGAGAGAGGGAGAAAGAGAGACAGAGAGAGGGAAATTATAAAAAGAATTAGAGGGAAATTATAAAAAGAATTAGAAGGAAATTCTGGGGTTTGAAACTACAATAACTGAAATTAAAAAAAAAATTCACTAGAGGGGCCCAATAGTAGATCTGAACTGGCAGAAGAAAGCATACATGTGGGACACCAATAAACTCAATATACCCATATGGAGTTCCAGAAAAAGTGGAGAGAAAGGAGAGGAAAAGATTTCAAAGAAATAACGTCTAAAACCTCCCCAAACTTACTGAAAAAAAAAAAATCTGCACATACAGGAAACTCACTTAACTACAAGTAGGACAAACAAAAAGAAATAGACACTTTCATATAGATAAATTCATGATAATAAGAATGCAGAAAGCCAAACCACAAGGAGAAAATCTTGAAGGCAGCAAGAGAAACAAATTCATTTCTTACAAGAAGACTCCAACAAGATTAACAGCAGAAACTTCTCAGCAGAAACAATGGAGTCCAAAAATCAGCGGGTTGGCATATTCAAAGGAAAAAAACCCCAAAATCAAAAACCAAAATTGTTAACTGAGAATTCTACATCCAGCAAAGTCATCTTTCAAAAATGAAGGCAAAATAAAGATATTCCCAGATAAACAAAAAGTGAGGAAATGTGTTGCTAGCAAACCTACTCCCAATAAATTCTAAGGAAAAGTTTTCAAGCTGAAAGCAAGTGACATCAGACATTTATATGAAAACACACACACACACACACACACACACACACACAGGTAAAAGTACTTATGTAATTATAAGACTTAATATTTTCCTTTTAAATTATTTAAGAAGCAATTAATATATATGTATCGTAAAATGCAGTATATTTGGCAGCACAAAGTAGGTGGATGGGAACAAAGCTGTAACTGGGCTAAAGCAATAACTCCAGATGACTCAAATCCACAGGAACAAATAGAGAATAAGAAATGTTAAATAAGAAGGTTAATATAACAAAAGCTATAAATACATAATTGTTCTCTTTTTCGTTCATAAGCTTCTTTAAAAGCCATAAAACTGCTGGGGGTGTAGCTCAGTAGTAAAACACGTACTTAGCATGCTCAAGGCCCTGAGTTCAATTTTCAACATCAAAAAAATCGAAAAGCTGTAAAATTATATTAAAATAATAATTATAGCAATGTGTTATTGGGTTTATAGATGCAATATGTATAAAGCCACAAAAAGAAGGAAAATGAGTCCTTGCCCAGAATACATGAGGCCCTAGGCTCAATCCAAAGGAAGGGGGGAAGGAGAGTTGGGCACAGTGGCACATGCCTATAATCCCATTACCTGGGAGACTTAGACAGGAGGATTGCAGGTTTAAGGGCAGTCTCAGCAACTTAGTGAGACCCTTAATTCACTGGAATTAAGTTGGTATAAATCTAAGGGTTACTGTAATAATTAGCATGCATATAGAAAACCCTAGCAACCACTAAGCAAATAACAAAAAACATGTATTGTGAAAATGCATTAAAGAAATTAATTTTGCCACTTTGCAAAATATTCATTTCATGCAAAAAAAGCAATTAAGGAGAAATAGAAAAAAGACATAAGATCTAGAAAACAAAAAGTAAAATGGCAGACATACACCCACCTGCATCAATAAGATTAAACTGACTGGATTAAGTAACCCCCAAAGGGCAAGGATTAGATTTGATAAAATACAAGATCCAACTATATGCTGTGTACAGGAGCATATAGGAGCATAGTACACTTTAAATTCACTGATATGAAAAAGATTGGGAAAAGACATATCATACTTTTTAAGCAACCAAAAGAAAGCTTGTGTGGCTACAATAATATCAGACAAAACACACATTAACAGAGCACAAAGATATATGAAGGAAAAACTGACAGAAATAAAGGAAGAAACAGACAAAACAACAATAATGGTTAAGAAACTACAATATCCCACCTTTCAATAAGGGACAGAACAACCAGACAGAATAATTGTCAAGGAAAGAAATACAAGACTTAAAGTTCTAAACAAACTAGACTTAAGAGACAGGTATAGAACATCACATGCCAAACAGTCGAACATACATTGTTCTCAATTGCACACGCAACACTGCAGGACAGACCATTATGTCAGGCCATTAAATAAACTTGGATCAATTCAAAATGTCTGAAATAATATCAAGTATATTCTTGACAAAAAAGGAAAGAAATTAAAAAACTAAGAAGTTTGGGGAATTCACAAGTACATGGTAAATAACACACTCCTAAGTATCCAGTGGGCCAAAGAAAAAATTAAGAGGAAAATAAGAAAATAGAGATGAATTGAAAGCCTTTTATTAAACAGAGGATTGAAATTACTAGAATCAGAAATATTAAGCAGGAACATTAAAGAACAACCTTACAGAAGTAAAAAGGATGATAAAGCAATACTATGAACTATATATGAATAAATTAGATAACTGAGATGAAATGGACTAATTCCTAAAAAAATACAAATCTCCAAAAGTAATTGAAGAAATAGACAATCCAAATAGGCCATATCAAAGTAAAGAGACTTAGTAATCAAAAACTACCCACTAAGAAGAGCCCAGGCCTAAGTGGTTCGCTGCCAAATTCTACCCAAGATTGAACACCAATCTTTCAAAAATACTTTTAAAACATTTAAAAGAGGAACACTTCCTAAACTCATTATCCTGATATCAAACTCAGACAAATATATCACAAGAAAACTATAGATCAGTATATTTTGTAAATATGGGTGTGAAAATTCTCAACAACAAGCTTGCAAATTGAAACCAGCATTATATACAACAAATAGATCATGAAGAAGTGAGACTTATCCAAAGAATCCAAAGTTGGTATAGTATATGAAAATCAGTTAATGCAATATATAATATATCAGAATATAAAATAGAATAAAAAACAAAAATCACATGATTATCTCAATGTGCATACAATATTGGGGAAAATTCAACATTCTTTCATGATAAACACACTCAACAAACTAGAAACATAAGGAAATTTCCTCGACCCAATGAAAGGTACCTATAAAAACCCCACAACTAACATCATGCCTAACAGTGGATACTTTTCCCCTGTAACAATAGGAAAAAGACAAGGATGTCTGTTCTCATCACTTTTATTAAAATTCTACTCGAGGGTCTATCCAGGGAAATTAGGCAAGAAGAAGAAATAAAAGGCATCCATACTGAAAAGAAAGAAGTAAACTATCTCTACTTGTTGACAACATGATCTACTATATAGGAAATCCTATTAATCTATTCAAATACTATCAGAAGTAATAAACAAACCCAAAAAGGTTGCTGTGGATTCAAGATCAGTATGCAAAAGCTAACTGTATTTCTATACACTTGCAATGAACAAATGTACAAAAAAATGGAATTAAGAGAACAATCTCATAAAAAATTAAATATTTAGGAATAAATTTAGCAAAAGATTAAAAACCTATACTTAGTAAAATATTGCTGAAAGAATTTGAAGACCTAAGCTGGGCGTGGTGGCGCATGCGTGTAATCCCAGTACTTGGGAGGCTGAGACAGGAGGATCCGGGTTTGTGGCCAGCCTCAGCTACTTAGTGAGGCCCTACACAATCTAGTGAGACTCTGTTTCAAAATAAAGAATAAAAATAGGACTGGGGGTGTAGCTCAGAGGTAGAATGCCCCTGGGTTCAATCCCCAGTCCTGCAAAAAAAAAAAAAAAAAAAAAAAAAGAATTTGAAGACCTAACTAAACAGAAAAATACACCGTACTTATGGATGACAAGATGTAATATTTTTAAGATGGCAATACTCTTCAAATTGATCAACAGATTCAAAACAATCTCTATCAGAATCCCTGCTCAGTTTAATAGAAACTGAGAAACACATTATAAAATTGATATGGAATTGTAAGGGTCCCAGAAAAGCCAAAACAATTCTGAAAAAGGAGGAAAAAATTATGGGACACAAATTTCCATTTCCTTCAAAACTTAGTATGGTGTTGGCATATGGATAGAGATACAGATCAACAGAACAAGTCCAAAAATAAATTCAACAGAACAAGTCCAAAAATAAATTCAGAAGTCTGTGATCAACAGTTTTGACAAGGGTACAAAGATGATTTAAATGAAAAAAGAATTTTCCAACAGTGGTAATAAGAATAAAGCTGAGCCGGGCGTGGTGGCCCAAACTTGTTTGTAATCCCAGTATTTGGGAGGCTGAGACCGGAGGATCCGGGTTTGCGGCCAGCCTCAGCTACTTAGTGAGGCCCTCTGCAACTTGGAGAGACCCGGTTTCAAAATAAAGAATAAAAAATAGGGCTGGGGATGTAGCTCAGAGGTAGAATGCCCCTGGGTTCAATCCCCAGTACTGCAAAAAAAAAAAAAAAAGAATAAAGCTGAACCCATAACTTATACATAAAATACCTTACCTTATACATAAAACAAGTAAAAATGAATCAAAAAATTAAGTGTAAGAGCTAAAACAGTAAAATGGTTGGAAGAAAACAGGTATATCCTCAAGACCTTAATGTTGGCTGTGGTTTCCTTGAGATGATACGAAAAGCACCATCAATAAAAGAAAAAATAGACTGGATTTCATCAAATTAAAAAACGTTTACACTTTTAAGAATGGTATTAAGAAAGTGAAGACAGTCCACAGAATGGAAAAAATATTTGGAAATCATATACCTGATATAAACAGACAATATAAAGAAGTCATACAAACTGGGCATGGTGGTGTACGCCCGTAATCCTAGTACTTAGAAGGCTGAAACAGGAGGATCGAAGGTTTGAGGCCAGCCTCAATATCCTTCAAACACTTTAATCATTGCAACTTCTGGTCATGTCTATCTCTAGCTGAAAACTCTGAGCAGGTAAAAAAAAAAAAAAAAAAACTTAACCAAACAAAAATAAACCCAAACAAACCATCAACCAACAAACCAGCCTTCAGCAGCCTGCCATTACTTTCAAATGTTTAGATCTAGCCCCAGTATAATCAAGACCTGCATCTTAACCACTCCCATGATTATCTCCACTACCTTTTTAAAAGGTCATCACTTCCCTTCCCCTGAAATGTTCTGGGACTATTATATACCACTGTTCCTCTAACCAATGTATAGCCATCAAATAAAACTCTTGTCCATCAAAGTTCTGTTTGAAATTTAAAATTCTCTTCCTTCTTAGACGTTACCTCCCATAGCTCAGACATAATTTTCTTCCTCTCTGCTCTAAATGCACTTTTCTTATATCTTTGTTATGTATGTGTTTCATTCTGCCTTATATTTTCAATATCTGTTTGCCAGTGTCTACCAAGTGAGTAAGCAAATTGATTTTGTATTTATGGTCAGTGAATGTAAGATAAATTGGAACCAAATGAGATAATGAGCATAATAATACTTTTCAATAATCCTGAAAATTAATAATTACTTTACTGAAGTGGCAGTACAAACTAAACATTTGAGAAGCTCCTCAGTAGGATGGATCATGAATAAAAAGACCTAGCACAAACCTAATATCTTAATTGATTTTCCACAACAGAAGACTTTACTATCTCAAAGATTGTATATTTCAAGGCTAACTTTCAATCCCAAAGTTTGATTCCTAATTGTCTCTTACATAGGTGAGACAAAGGGGTTAAAAGACAACAATATCATGAAATAGTCCATTTTAAAAGAACACAGACATCATATTATACAAACTCTACATTTTAAAAGTAACAAAAAATAGGCAAGGAAACACAAAATGTCTTGCTTGAGGTCCCTTATGTGCCTAACGGGTAGTGCCTACTGCAGCTAAAGAAAACATAATAGGCAAAACAGATGACTTAATTTCAAGGTAGTCACTCTTCTAATAAATTAAGATCATCCTTGATTTTACAGTAGTAATCTTCTCAAATTATTACATAAGTAATGACCAAAATCAACTTTATTTTTGTCTCCATTTAGACAGAATAAGTAAAATTGCCCAGCTACCCTAATTTCTTTTCAAGTATATAACACAAAATCAAGTCAAATTCTAATTCAGTGTCACAAGTTGTTTTTTTCTAATATTCAATTTAAATAGTAAAATTATAAAAAGAACTGATGAACTTAGAGGAGAAATGTAAATTACCATAAAATTAAATTTGTTGTTGTTTTTGGGAAATAACGGTATCACTTTCAAAACAAAATTTAGGATTATTATAAAAATTAGTCCTTATGTCTCCAAATACTATTTCTATTTAGACCAACTTCATGAGTCTGAAAACACATTTCACTAAAAATGTTTTTGTAATTCTACTTTAAATACGACTTACCTTAACATTTGATTTTTTTGAGAAATTCACCACTACTCCCCAGCCAAAGTCATCTCCTTCATTTTTTACCTGCAAATAAAGTAAACAAGAATAATGTTTACGTCTAAAAGGCAATTGTAGCTTTTCATGCCTACATTATAGGTTAAAACTTTAGAATTTTCCTAGTATTTTTAAAAAGATCATTGCTAAATTGAAGAAGCAAGATAGTAATCCTACAGAAAAAAATAATAAATGACAAATTTCACAGGTCCCTAGAACAGCAATAACAGAAATCTCGCAATTGGCAAACAAATGCTAAAAATGTTAGTGAATTTATTGAGAATATTTCTAGTCTTTTATATCTAATGAATTTCTCTAAGACAGCATTTCATAATTGGAAATACTTTATATAATTTCCAAACTATTTCAATTTATATTCCCCAAAATGAAAACCAGTGGAGATTAAAAGGGCTTCACATGGGCAAAAAAAAAAAAAAAAAACTAATATAGATCAACTACTATAGCAGGAAACATTTTACCAAGCTAAAGAAAATATTAAAATATTTATCCAAAATATTTTTAAATTCTGAAACCCTTTATGAAGAGACAATGACGTACCTTTACCAAACGACCTGGCTGTAGAAATGGTAAGCAGTATTTTGGTTTATGAATATATTCTTCAATTTCTTTACCCAGTTTGGCAAGTTGCTGTCTAATCTTATAATAGATGACTACACTTTCTTCATTGGGAATTACTATTTTATTATACTGTTCTTCGGAGTTCTTTACCTCTGTAAATAAAACATATATAAAATACAAAAAAATTACATATCTTACATAAATTATGCCCAAGACACCTATATTTTTCTATGACAATTTTAGACAGCAAAGTCATCATATGTAGATTATATTAGAAGTTTTAAGGAAAAGATTCCTCAGAGGTGACTATAAAGCAGAGTATCTAGTTTTCCTCCTTTCTATTAAGGTTCACCTTCTCTGTCTCTTTCTCTAGCAAATGTCTTTTGTTAATCTAGTTACCTAGTATTCTACTCCCTGCCCTAACCCTGCTTTGAGTGCTGACCTCACTCATCCCATTATGCCTCCAGAACTTTTTCACCACCCCAAAAATAAACGCCCTACCCATTAAACAAATACTCCTCATTCTCTACTTCTGTCAATCTTTTCTCTATGGATTTGTCTATTCTAGATATTTCATACATATGGAATCATATAATATGTGGCCTTTTGTGTCAGGCTTCCTTCACTTAGCGTTATGTTTTCAAGGTTTATCCATTGGTATCGTATGATTATTTCATGCCTTCCTATTTGTGAATAATATTCCACTGTAAGGGTATATACCACATCTGCTTATGTATTTACCAGGTGATGGACATTCCGATTGTTTCTACTCTTTTGCTGCTGTGCATGGTGCTGCAATGAACATTTCTGTACAAATTTTTGTTTGAACATGTTTTCAATTCTTTTGGATATATATCCAGGCAGAGTTGCTGGGTCATATGGTAATTCTATATTTAATGTTTTGAGGAACTACCAAACTATTTTCCAGTGACCACACAATTTTATTTTCCTTTTTTAAAAAAATACCCATCCAGTGAGTGTGAAGTGGTACTGATTGCATTTCCCTTATTACTAATGATGGTGAGCATCTTTTTGTGTTTCTTAGCAATTTCTATATCCATTGGAGAAATGTCTAATTCAAAGTCTTTGTCCATTTTTAAACTGAAATGTCTTTATTGCTGAATTCTAAGATTTCTCTATATATTCTGGATACTAGACAGATTATCAGAGAGATGATGTGCAAATAGTTTCACTTTTTAAGAATTTTCACTTTTTAAGAATTTGCAGTTTGAGGAATTGAACCCAGAGCCTTGCCTTGTACCTGCTAGGCAAGTGCTCTACCACTGAGTTATACCCCCAGCCCTTTGTAGTTTATTTTGAGATAGGGTCTCACTAACTTGCCCAGGCATGAACTTAGGATCCACCTGCCTCAGCCTCAAGTACTAGGATTACAGGCATGTACGCCTGGAGGCTTTTTCACTTTCTTGACACTGTCCTCTGATGTATAAAAGTTTTCACTTTTCGTAAAACCCAACTTATTTAGTTGCTGGAATTTATGGTGTCATATTTAAGAAATCACTGTCAAATCCAAGATTATAAAGATTTGTACCTATGTTTTTAAGACTTTTAGTTCTTATATTTAGGACTTCCATGTATTTTAAGTTCCTTTTGGTTAACTATGAGATTAAAGTTCCAGCTTCATTCTTCGGCATGTTGCTATCCTTTTGACCTAGCAACATTTGTTGAAAATCAATTGGCAATTAATATATGGGCCTATTTCTGTGCTTTCAATTCTATTCTATTGCTCTATATCAAACCCTATTTAACCTGTGTGCTTCGGTTCCTTACCATGCAAAATGAGGATAACAATAGTATACATACTCTGCAAAGCTTTCCTAGGGATTAACTGACCAAAAAAAAAAGAATGTACTTAGCTGACAGATAACTCATAATAAGCAGGAAGGATACCATAACTGTAGGATTATTAAATTTATGATTATCTTCAACATTATCACAGTCTGCTCCCTCCCATTGCTGGTCTTTTGTACTCCCTTGAAAATACTGCATCATCCTAGTTATTTTTAAATGAACTACAGCACTGCTTAGAGGAACTATATTTAATTTATTAAAGATAAAATGCTATCTATAACATCACACATTATAGCAGTTATTATCAGAAAAATAACTAAAAACTTATAAAAATGTTTGACAGACCAAAGTGATTAAGAAGTTCTATGAAAATAAAAACAGCACACTGGAATTATAATTCTACTCTCCCCCTTAAAGCTACAAATTAACACTATGTAGGAATCAGTAGCACTTACCACTGACAGTTTAAGGAGATGATAGGAACCTCTGCTTGGATACTTCCCTAATCCCAAATCATTTCTGTGTTTGGACCATTTAACTAATGCCTAGTAAGTTTAAAGACATTTTAAGTCACACTTTTGTATCAAGGACTCTTGCTACAGTTATATGCTACTCCAGAAAGTCAGTAAATTTAGGTGCAGTGTTTTTTGCCAAATTAAAAAAAAAAAGTTTCAGCCAGATGTGGTGGCGCACGCTTGTAATCCCAGTACTTGGGAGGCTCAGACTGGAGGATCCAGTTTGCAGCCAGCCTCAGCTACTTAGTGAGGCACTCCACAACTTAGTGAGACCCTGTTTCAAATTAAAGAACAAAAAATAGGGCTGGGGGTGTAGCTCAGAGGTAGAATGATCCTGGGTCCAATCCCCAGTACCGCAAAAAAAAGTCTCACTAATCTTTCTTCCAAAGTTAAAAAAAAATGTTTTATATGTATGTTTCAAAAGTGACAATGTACATTTAACAAATGAGACAATAAATATAGAAATCAATGAGGTAAAGTGGCTTGTGAGACACCCACTATGAAGCAAACAAATTTAACATAAGGATAGTACAACAGTTCTCCCTATCCACAAGGGGTAAGTTCCAAGACCTTCAGTGAATGCCTGAAACCACAGATAAAATCAAACCCATGTATGTTTTATCCTATACATGCATACAATGATAAAATTTAATACATGAACTAAGCGTAGTATGAAATTAGAATTATAACAATATACTGTAATAAAAGTTATATGAATACTATCTCTCAAAATATCTTTTTGTACTGTATTTACCCTTCTTTTTGTGATGATGTAAGATGATACTTAAAGGAAGTAATTCATGGCTTATTGTTGGCATCACTATTCTAATGCTTTGGGTTCATTAGTAAGTAAAAAAAAAGTTCCTTGAACACAAACTCTGTGATACCGTGACAATCAACCTGATCACTGAGATGACTAAATTCTTAGTGGGTGAAAGCACACACAGCACTGACAGGCTGCACATGGGATGACTCATGTCCCAGGGTGGACAGTGAGATGGTGCAAGATTTCATGAGGCCACTCAGAACGGCATGCAACTCAAAACTTATGAATTGTTTCTTTCTGGAATATTCAGTATTTTCAGACCACAGCTGACCATGGGTAACTGACACCAAAGTAAGTGAAACTGTGGGTGGGGGTGGGGGACAGCAACTGTATCCCTTGCATCCCATTCAGATAGCAAAGGTGCTTCTGTAATTCCAGTACTCGGGAAGCTGAGACAGGAGGGTCACAGGTTCGAGACCAGCCTCAGCAACTTAGTGAAGCCCTCAACAACTTAGACCCTGTATCAACATAAAAAATAAAAAAGGCCGGGCGTGGTGGCACACACCTGTTATCCCAGTACTTGGGAGGCTGAGACCAGAGGATCCGGGTTTGCGGCCAGCCTCAGCTACTTAGTAATGCCCTCCGCAACTTAGTGAGACCGTTTTAAAATGAAGAATAAAAAAAAATCGGGCTGAGGTGTAGCTCAGAGGTAGAATGCCCCTGGATTCAATCCCAAGAACCGACAAAAAAAAAAAAAAAAAAAATTTAAAGATAAAAATAAAATAAAAAAGACAAACAAAAAAAAAAAACAAAAATAAAGAAGTTGGTTTCAATGCAGTAAAAAGTGGAAGATCCCATGGCACTGCCATAGGAAAGCCCTAGTATTTTAGGAAATAGCATGTAAAATATACCTAATAAACTCTTAACAACAGCTTGCAACCAATTTCTTCTTCTGAGAGGAAGGGTAGGTGGGGGTTGCAAAGACATATTAATATTATATGTGAAAAAGACCTGTGAGTGATGGGGAAATATTCTGTCACTCCTAGTACTAGGCAAATTTTCTAAAAGGTTAAATTAATTGTAAACTGCTTTACTGATCTAGGGCAATATTATCAATAATTATGACAAGCACTTACTAAGCATTTAATATAAATTATATCATTTAATTCTTATAGATTAGATGAACTAGATATTATTCCAATTTCATAAAACAAATTAAGTCTCATGTAGAACTGAATCAACCCGATGTCTAACTCCACAGCTCTTGCTATTAAACATAGTATCTATTAATGAAGTTAAAGAAAAGGACTGAAATTAAATCTGCAGTTTTTTAGTCAGTAAAAGAACAGTGAAATCCTTGAAGTTCTACTCTTGCAGCTCACTTTAAAATCTACTGTGGATTCAGTAAATTAAAATGAAAATATCTCATGTATACAAACCATCTAAGTTTGTTATAATCAATAAAACACAGTATTATGAAATAAAATATTAATTCTATATATCTAAAGACAACGATTCATGTTTTAGGTTTCACAATGCTAGAAAAACAGGTATTGCTTTTTGAAAAACGGGTAGAGAGATGCAGGGAAACTGAATTGGAAGAAGGTAGTAAGTGTATGGAAACAACAGTAGGGAGTAGAGATTGTTACCCACAATCTTTCTAAAAGGTCAGAACTACACTGAAACAAAACAAAGTAAAAGATAGGGCCTGAGGAGACAGAGGACAGGGGTGGAGAAATAGTCATAATGTTCATAGAGTAGGTAACAAAGTCATACTGAACGATCTGAACCCAGCTAGATGTCATAAAAAGGGCATTATATAAATGGGAAAATGTTTGGAGTTTTCCCTCTATCCCCCATTGTACCTACAATATTTTTTATGGAATTACAAAATAGTAAGTTGTGTTTTTGTGTGTGTGTGGTACTGGGGATTGAACCCAGGGACATTCTACCTCCAAGCTACATCTACAGCCCTACTTTTTAGTTTTATTTTGAAACAGTGTCTTGCTAGGTTGATGAGAGTCACTACTTGCTGAGCATATACTCTAACCTGCGATCCTCCTGTCTCAGCCTCCCAAGTAGTGGGATTACAGGCATGCGCCACCACACCTGGATGTCAAAATAATAAGTTTAAAAAGTAGACTGGCAGACTACATTTAAAAAAAAGAAAGCAAAGGTAGGTATACCAAGATGCATCTCTGTTTCTCCTGGTTATTCAGTTTCCAAACTAGACTAAGTGCTGGGTGTATGTAAATATAATTATCCTAGCCACGCATGACATAGGCTGACTGCTTAGAAGGAATACTTTAAAGTTTAATTACAGTCGGGCATGGTGGTGCACGCTTGTAATCCTAGTACTTGGGAGGCGGAGAACGGAGGATCCAGGTTCGCGGCCAGCCTCAGCTACTTAGTGAGGCCCTCCGCAACTTCGTGAGACCCGGTTTCAAAATAAAGTATAAAAAATAGGGCCGGGGGTGTAGCTTGGAGGTAAAACGCCCCTGGGTTCAATCCCTGGTACCGCAAAAAATAAAAAATAAAAAATAAAATAAAGTTTAATTACTTTTAACTGTTGTAACCTTATGCTGTTTCAATGACAACATGTAAATGTCTACGATATTAGGTAAAATTTGTCAATTCCCCTCTGTGATTTCAAAAAGTATACTTAACTCTTTTTACCTTATTTTTATTTGATTATTATATAATTCTTAATGGAAAGATTTATAGCTCCTTCAAAACAGTTCTGAAACTAGAAACATATTTTCTTATCTTTTTGCTATCAACAAAGTGCAGATGGAATTATATACTTTAACAAGAAAATAAAATGCAGTATGATCTGAAACTATGCAAGTGCCATTATTTTTATTTATTTTTTTTGCGGTACCGGGGATTGAACCCAGGGGCGTTTTACCTCCAAGCTACACCCCCGGTTCTATTTTTTATACTTTATTTTGAAACTAGGTCTCACGAAGTTGCAGAGGACCTCACTAAGTAGAGAGAGAGAGAGAGAGACAGAGAGAGAGAGAGAGAGAGAGAAAGCTGAGGCTGGCTGCGAACCCGGATCCTCCAATCTCCGCCTCCCAAAGTACTGGGATTACAAGCGTGCACCACCACGCCCGGCTAAGTGCCATTAATTTTATAAGATGTGTTTTAAAAATTCAACAACTTTGCTTGTGGAAATCCATTTAAAAATGAACCTTAAGCCAGGCGTGGTGGCACACGCTTGTAATCCCAGTACTTGGGAGGCTGAGACCGGAGGATCTGGGTTCGCTGCCAGCCTCAGCTACTTAGTGAGGCCCTCCGCAACTTAGTAAATCCTATTTCAAAATAAAGAATAAAAAATAGGGCTGGGGGTATGGCTTGGAGGTAGAATGCCCCTGGGTTCAATCCCCAGTACCACCAAAAAAAAAAAAAAAAGAACCTTAAAACCAGCTAAGCTCAAGTTTTTAATCATCTTCTGTCATCCTTTTATTTCAGTTACAGAAGTTGCTAGATCTAGTCTTGTGATCTTATTAAAAAGGGATGATGCATGCTTCATAAAAACAGGCCCAGTTGGTAGCAGGAGTCAAAGATTCTAATCTCAATTCTGCCACTGGTCAAATGTATTACTTTAAGATACTGACTTAACTTCTCTGGCCCTGCCCCAACATTTTTTAAATCTGTAAAATGATGCCAAAGCTTGTTCCAGCTCTATGTTGAAGAAGTTGTCATTAACTAAGACCAGAGGCATTAAAGAAGGAGGAAATAGTTATGCTAAAATCAATAAGCTAGTTAATATAAAGCATTTAAGACAAGGGTAGACATAAGGTAAATATTTAATAAATCCAATTATGAGCACCATAATTACTATTACAAAAACTGTATACCTGATTTGACCTTACAAGGCATGTGTATGAAAAAGATGGAAGAATTACAGTGTTGACAGTGGTTATATTGCACAGCTGTCTCTGTGTGTTTAAAAATGAGTATGGACTATTTATAAGATGTGTCCAAACTGGTAGAATAAATCTTTGGTTCTATTTTGGTTTTTAATCATTTGTATATGATGATTAGCCACACTACTCTCTATGACAAGAATCAGTGAATGATTCTGCTTAAATGTGGTTAAAACAGAATATTTACTTTTGGACTTTAGAAAACATCCTAATATGAAGAACTAGAAATTCTAAAAAACTGAAATCAAATCCAAGTTAAAGTATTATATTCCCTTAATCATTAATAATCTTATGCTATGGCACTCTTAAAATGGGAAATGGTGAAAGGTCAAGATTAATAATACTCTTCTTATGGGTCAAAATAAGACTTTTTGTTTTATCATTATTCAGTGACATGAATAATGTGGTATAAGTCTAATACAATAAGTGGTACTATGGTTGAACCAAGTAAAAAAGTGTCGTGAGGGTTTTCTTACTTTTACTTTTAAACATTCCTGTCTGTAAAGACCAGACTGCAATTCTGTAGTCCTTTATTAAAGACCAATATTTGCCTTACTAGGAAAACAAAACAAAACAACAAAACAACAATGGCCAGGGCATCCGATAATGCAGTCGTTCTGCTGTTTAGTTAAACGAGGCTGTTGTGGTCATTTCATACTTACTCTCTACTACTCCTGGAATTGCTCTATAATGCTGAAACTGGTAGAAGGATTTTTCCAGCATGTACTCAGGATTAATTTCTTCTACACGTAGTAAGTTCAAAACCATGTTATAGGTCAAATGGAAAGCACTATTTAGAGGATCAGCTGAACCCTAAGAGAGGAAAAAATTGTCAACTTTGTAGGTTTTTCAAATAAATTTACAAAAGTATTTTTAACCTGTTATAATGCTTAATCATTTAATTCATGTTAAGAAATACTATGGAAATATATCAATTCTTTCCTTTAGCTGATCAGTACAAAGTGATAAGATATTTGATCTTTGGGAAAATAAAGGTGAGAAAAAATTCACTACAACAGTAGTTAAAATACTGTAGGCCAAATATGTTTTCCAGCACATTAGAGGACTGCCTTTTCTGCCCCCCTCCCCTGTAGGTAGGACCAGTAAGTTGTAAAGGAAAGTGACATGTCACTTCCCGACCAAGTATGAAACTGCTGGTGTGAAAAGCTGTATATTCCCCTCTAGCACAGTGACTGATAATGTCCAAGATAACTTTTGCTCCATCAGATTATATTTCTAACAATAATAAGCAGAACCTTCTTATCAACCTGCAAGGAACATGTCACAGGTAAGAGAAATAAACCTTTAAGTTACTAAGATTTAGATTTGTTACTGTACTATAAGCTAGCCTACACTGACACATAGACTAAATTCCTTTTAGTATGATATTCAGATAAATTTTTAAATTTATTATTATTGTTATTTGGCAGTGCTATGGACAGAATCCAGGGCATCATGCATGCTAAGAAAGTGCTCTACCACTAAGCTACACCCCTAGCCCCATAAAAACACCTTGAACCTCTCATTACATAAACTGTTCCCTAAATTTACAAGCCATTCTTTGTCTACACTTTGATAATTTTTTTTTTCGGTACTGGGGATTGAACCCAGGGGCCTTCTACCTCCGTGCTACACCCCCGGCCCTATTTTTTATACTTTATTTTGAAACCGGGTCTCACGAAGTTGCGGAGGGCCTCACTAGGTGGAGAGAGAGAGAGAGACAGGGAGACAGGGAGAGAGAAAGAGAGAGAGAGAGAAGGAGAAAGGGAGAGGGAGAGAGAGAGGGAGACAGGGAGAGAGAAAGAGAGAGAGAGAGAGAGCTGAGGCTGGCCGCGAACCCGGATCCTCCGGTCTCTGCCTCCCAAAGTACTGGGATTACAAGCGTGCGCCACCACGCCCGGCTTAATTTTTTAATCCTCCTAAATGTGACTATTATCAAAGAAAGGCCAGGCTAATGACTAGACAGCATAAAATATTTTATTGTAAAATACAGTAAATTGTATCGTAGACTAGTGTGACCTGAACTTGCACCAAGGTTTAAAATATTACCTTGACATCTAAACTTTTCATTCAGCAATGTTACTTCAGAAGCAATTTTGAAATGCAAATAGTATGCAAGATGTTTCTAAATAGTGTAGTAAAATATGCAAGCATTCTTAAGAGTACTGACGGGGGTAGTGTGTCTTAAATTGAGGTCCACAGGCTAACTACATGGATTTCAGAATTTTAAATGTACACAGAAAGATTCTGTGAGGAGAAGTAGTACATTTATCAGAGTCTTAAATGAAGATAACCCTAACTCCCAAAAAAGTCAAGAACCACCTATATTAGGGGGGCAGTTAATAAGTCCCTAAAACCTTGATTTTTTTATCCACTTACCTTAAAAATAAGTCTAAAATATGGGTAAAGTTAGCATGAACAATAGATTTATGGAAGAGAGGAATTAGATAACTTGGGTATTTTTTAATTTTGCAAACAGACCCAATCTTTAATTTTGTTATTTTTCTCTTCTATTATCCCCTCCTCTTAAGAAATCTGGGACTTCAGTACAGCAAATGTTTATTTCAATCTCAATCTCTGCTTGTATATTCCTAATTGCTATACAACATACCCATGTGAATCCTTAGTCATCTGAAATTCAACATGGCATTCTGATACTGTACACAAGTAACCCCAGGATAGTCCCACCTTCCCCTGTTATACTGGAATATATTTATTAATTGTCCCTTTTTTCACTTACAGTATCTTAATCTGGATGACAAAAAATATGGCTATGCTAATTAAAATGAAATTTATCTCTCTTGCCCTTTTCTATTCCTAATCAACCTGCTCTCTCATATGAAGGACAGTTACTTATTTAAGTTCCAATATCAGACTTCTTTGTTTCTTTCCTCTGCTTTATTCCTTACTTTTAATCAATTATTATAGCTTATTTCCTCAACAAAACTTAGATTAGTTCTTTCTTTACCAGTACTACCACTGTAGCTCAATGGTTCATCTAATCATACCTAGATTATTATAATTACCATCCTAACTGTTCTGGTTTCAATTTCTCTTCTAATTTATTTGGTATGATGCTGCCAGATGAATTTGCCGAAGTATAATTTGACTGTAATATACTACTTTAATATAATTCAGCAGTAATATATGACTATGTAAATTCCCTCTGGGTGCTGAAATCAATTGAGCAGTTCATACCAAATTTTGCTTAAATTTTCCCCATGAAATAGAATGCACTCCTCCCACCCTGACGAGATACATTTCCTTCATAAAAACCTAAACTGCAATCATCTAGTCCAGAAGCATATCAAATTTCTCTGAACTGGAATTATCAGAACTTATATTCTAGCACTGCTCACTTTCTATCTTTTGTATATATGTAGAGTCTTCAAGTTTTAAAATGGTCATTTACTGAAGACTCAGCATATCCCAATCACTCTACTAAACATTTTACTAAATCTTTAACTGTTTCTTGGCTTTTGAGCTAAGTTCATAAAGATCGCAACATTCATAACAAGATGGATTTTAATCAAGAAATAGAGGTTCAGAAAGGTAAAGAGACTTGACAAAGCTAAATAAGTAGGAGCTAAAACTTAGGACTATCTGTGCCCAAAGTCCTCCCAGAGGGCAAATTCATATTGTAACTGATTTAATATCCCTATCAACTCAATATATCACTCATATTACTAAAATAAAATAGGAACTCAAATGTTAATCAAGTATTTTTCAACTGTTCATGTATTTGATTTCATCAGCTAACTTACAGAGTCTCAAACAACGTATCAACAGACTAATAAAAGGATCACCTAAAATTTAAGTGGAACAAAGCAGGCAACCAATGATAAAGATTTTATGCCAACATTGCTGCAGGCAAAATCTGAAAGGTTCTTTTAGATGCCAAATTGCTTATTAAGATTGAGAAAGGTAAAGAGATCAATTTTCTAAAGCATCTTTAACAGGACTTTATCAATGTTAATACACTTATAATTATCTCTTACTTTTTAGAATATCGGACGTTCATTCAGGCAAGTAGCTCTAAGAACTTAATTGTAAATATTTTTGCATTCTAAATCATCAACATAGAAGATGGAGAAACACACAAATGTGGGTCTTTCCATTTCTCCAAAAGAGGCCTCATAAGTAGTTATTCTGAGTACCTTATGGATCTAACCTTAAGAGAATAGGTATATTCAAAGGTATAAAGAAATTAAATAACCAATGAAGTCAAAATTATTTTTCCTTCAAAACAATTTGATTTTTTTCTTCTTTTTTTGGTGGTGCTAGAGAGTGAGCTCAAGGCCTCAGGCATAGTAGGCAAGCACTCTGCTGCTAAGTAATACACTCAGCCCAAATCAGTTGAATTTTCCATAACCATTAGCAATCTGGTACATTGTTGACACATCCATGACTAGAGGCACCACAATCCTAGAATTAGCACATTATATACTTTAAGAAACCAGTAAGTTTCTTTCATCATTTCAGAAATTAAAAAGAAATGGCTTTATTTTGGTAAAATCAATAATGACATTTACCCAAAGTACTGTGTATTTTTACATTGTTTTAAAAATATGGGTACTATAAAGGAACATGTTTCTTCTGGTTAAATTGGAGAAATGTAAAACATTTCTTAACAGCTGAAAAATAAAAGATGCATTCACCAGTACTTTTGAAAGGCTAAGCACACACTTTCCTACTGACTCAACTTTTGATCTGAACAAATATTTTAACAAATTGATTTTTTAACCTCATATTAAATATACCAAAGGTATGTCAAACAACAGCAGTTTGCTCTCCTCAAATTATATTTGAGCTAATGGTTAAAAATCTGTCCAATAATTAAAAACAAATGGACTTGAAGATATTAGATAAATAAAAAATGAAAAAAGATACCATAACAGTAGCAGGACTGGAAAAGTTAAATAGGGTGTGTATGTGTGTGTGTGTGTGTGTGTGTGTGTGTGTGTGTGTGTGTGTATGTGCATGTGTGCGTGTGTGTGTGTTGTGGTTCTGGGGACTGAACCCATGAGTTGCTGAGGTTGACTGTGAACCTGCAATCCTCCTCCCAAGTAATGGGATTACAGGAATGCACCATCACGCCCAGCCTGAGTAAGTTTTTATATTGCTCCTTTAAAAACTAGTCAAGTCAGAGCCGGTCAGAGTGGTACATACTTGTAACCCCAGTACTGAGAGGCTAAGACAGGAGGATCACAGGTTTGCAGCCAGAATCAGTGAGACCCTCTGCAACTTAGTGAGACCCTGTTTCAAAATAAAATAGGGCTGGGGAGTAGCTCAGAGGTGGAATGCCCCTAGGTTCAATTCTCAGTAGCACAAAAAAAGAAGGGGGAAAAAAAACTAGTCAAGTAAGAAATGTGAAGGAAAATTATTGTTAAAATATTTTAAATGAATTATTTTTACATGCTGCAATATATAAAAGTATGTGTACGTATTGAGATATTGAAAACTGCTACAAATATCCTTTGGCCAGCAAGCAATCAACCCATTGCTTCAATGATGGCTATCATCAAAAACAGAAAGAATGACTAAATATGATGAACAGATCTGAACTGCTTCATCAGACTGGATCCCTAAGCAATAATGATAAGTAGAACCACTTCTATCAACCTGTAATGAACACATAGCAACTAAAAGAAAAAACCTTTTAAGTTATAGATTTCTTCTGTAGCATAACCTAGCCTATACTGACAGAATACAAAGATTAATATTTTTTCTATATACAAGATGACTAATTTTTATTTGATAAAATAACTTTATTCAGTCTTTTCTGTTTAATAAAGTCCTGTTACTTAATAGGAAATTTCAATTATTTTTGCTATAAGAAAATAAAATGAGTCTCACAATGAATTTCTTAGTTTATATACCTTATTAAGTATATCAAAGAAAAACCTGCTATTTTATACCAAATTGTTTAAGCTAATAGTTGAGAAATCTGTTTTCATGAGTTACTAAAAAGCAGCACCACATGGTGGTTAGGAGCATGGACTCTGAAGCCAGACTGAGTACAAAAGCAGGATTTGGCATTTAAAAACAATATGATTTTGGATAAATTATTATTAACTCCTGCATGGCTGATTTATTCATAAAGTGGGAATAATAACAGTAATTATCATTATCAAATAATTATTATTAATTGTATGGGACATGTTAAGGATTATATAAATATTGTTGCTACTGTTTCTGAAAAAGTTGCTTATAAATTCTTCAATGATAGTAAAACCACTTAAAAAAAACCTAGAAGAAAGTTAATCTCAACAAAAGAAATGTGTCTAGGAATGCAGATACACAAAACAGGAACTATATCCTTTCAATTAGCTAAAATATTTATATAACATTCAAAGTGAAATGCTACATTTCACATGCATTAAGATGGCCATAAATCAGAAAGATTAACAAATACTGGCTAGCATATAGAGAAACTGGAACCCTCACACACTGCTGGTGAGAATGTAAAATGGTACAACCACTGAAGAAAACAGCCTGGCAGTTTCTCAAAAGGTTAATCACAGATTACTATGTGATCCAGCAATTTCAGTTCTAGGTATACCCAGAAAAAAAGAAAATACATATTCACGCAAAAACATGTACACAAATCTTCACAGCATTATTTATGACAGCCAAAATGTAGAAACAACCGAAATGCTGAATAATGGATATATAAAATATGGCATACCCACAATGAAATATTCATCAATTTTCTGGAATGAAGAACTGATACATGTAACAACATGGACGAAACTTGAAAACCTTATGCTAGGTGAAAAAAGCCAGATACTGAAGGCTACAGACTCATTCTATGAGTCTGTTTATCTGAGATGTCTGGAATAGGAAAATCTATAGAGACAGAAGAGTCAGTAGTTTTCTAGGGCTTGGGAAGCCAGAAGATCTTGGGAGAGAAACAATTGTTAATGGACACAGGGTTTCTTTTTGGGTTGCTAAAAATTAAGTGAAAGACAAAAAATTTTTACACTTACAGAGTAACAAATCTAGAAAAGTGAAGTGAATGGAATAAAAACTGTACAGAAGGAACAAGATGCTGTCATAAATATATTACCTCCTACAATCGGGCAAAGTGATTCTGTTCTTTCCATACATATCATACAAGTAAGGAAAAATAATGTTTGTTATATCTGGCACAATTTAAAGAAAAGAATAAAAATACAAATTTTTAGACTTGTGTAACTTTCTTTCCATGAAAGTTACATAGATCCTAATAAATTGTCTTCCAAGTGTTAATCTTTAAAACTGAAAATAAGATACCATATGATCACTATGAATATATACAGACAAGCTTTGTGTTTACTGGTGTAAAAGCAAAACTATATATATACTCCTATATCTCTATGTGCTTTGGCATCCAGGCTACCCACAACTGTATCTCAAATTTTCCATACAGCTTCCAAGTCTTAGAAGTTAAACAGTCTATCTGATCAATGCAGACATAAGTACATTAACATGTTTTAAAGCATTTTATGTAGCTAATGAGTTGTGTTCTGTTTTTAGTTAATGTTATGTTTCCTGTCTTACTAACTGTTTTCTCTAGAGATTTTAATAACTTCTAAACAGAGAAGGTAAAGGAAAGCAATCAGGTCAAACTTCCGAGAAGTTCTTCAAATAGACACAAAACAAACCCTGGCCACCCAAAATTAAAAAATTAAGCAAGAAAAATAAAAGACTAAGGAAAGGAATAAAGCATAAAAATTTAAATTTGTGATTGTGATATTCATAATCAATAGGGTGAACTAAAAAAGTATATTGCTGAATTAACTCATTAAGCTATTTAGATTTGCAAAGGTTGAAGAAGCTGACGATCCTAAACACTGATACATGTGCCCTACACTTCCTATTCTGACAGGAAAAGAACAACTTGTGCTTTGGATGAGGCAGACAGAGGTTATCTTAAACTTGGAGGACAAAGTAAACATTTTTGTCCTCTTTGGGGATATTTATTCCCACCTGCATTGCATAAGCTGCTCTTCACCTGTTAGGTGAAGTAGAATACATATATAAGGATTTGGAGTAATCACCTTCTCCTACCTTCCTAAGCCCAGTTTACTAAACCATTTACTTTTAGAAAGTTATCTAAACAACAAATCTTGAAGTGGCTCCTGAAATATATTTCTAGAATTCTTGGTAAAAGCACAGAACCTTAACTCCATTACCTTAAGTAGTTGTTTTCCAACAGTTGGGCTCATCTTTTCATCTACCATAAGAATTACAATTCCTCTATCATCCATTCCTCTCCTTCCAGCACGACCAGACATCTGAATATATTCACCGGATGAAATCTGAATGAATGTAATTAAAATTCAGAGTTTAGGAGAAATCTTGATTAAAAATATTTTTTATACTGTTCACAAGTATGAATTATATATTCCAAAAAGAAAAAATGATTTAAAACAACACTAAATTTTAGGAGACTTTAAGTAGAAGCCGCAAAATGCAGAACATTTGAGCCAGGTGTGGTGGCACAATGCCTATAATCCCAGTACTTGGGAGGCTGAGACAGGAGGATTGAAGGAGGTCAGTCTCAGCTAACTAGTGAGACCTTGTTTCAAAATAAAAAATAAAAAGGGCTGGGGGTGTAAGTAGGAAGTAGAATGCCCACTGGGTTCAATTCCCAGTACTAAAACAAACAAGCAAAAAAAGAACAGGTAAGGACCACTATTCTCTAAGAAGGCATACTACTGATCACATCAAAAACAGACCTGACAACCTGGGAGCAAGGAAGGCACTAAAAAACAACAAGCCAGGCGTGATGGTGCACAACTGTAATCCCAGTATTTGGGAGGCTGAGACAGGAGGATACCAGGTTCCAGGACAGGCTCAGCAACATAGCAAGGCTTTCAGCAACCTAGTGAGACCCTATTTCCAAACAATAAAATAAAAAGGGATGGAGGTATAGCTCGGAGGGAGAATACCTCTGGGATCAATCCCTAGTACCACAATAAAAACAAAACAGAAAAAGCAAACCTTACAAAGATCAGAACACTTCAAACAATCCAATAAAAATCTCACTAGGATCTAAGAGCATCATTGTGTTGTAATACATTATAATTTTTAGGTACCATAATTAGGATCTTGAATCATGAACAAAAGGGTGCTTTGTTGAATTCAGCTATGTACTTACCCTTCCCTGTAATCCATGTACCACCCACAAAAGGACAAAGGATACCAAGGAAAGTCACAAAAGAGTTCCTTATTCTCTTCTAGCACCAATTTTATTCATAGAATTAAATAGTTTTAAACTAATAGATTATAAAAACTAGTGTGTTATGTGTGGTGGGGGGTAAAGGGTATTAAGAGATTGAACCCAGGGGTGTTCTGTTTCTGAGCTACACCTCCAGCCCTACTTAATTTTTTATTTGGAAGCAGGGTCTCACAAAGTTGCCGAGCTTGGCCGCAAACCTGTGATTCTCCTGCCTCAGAAAACTTAGCTCTTTATAATGAAAAGCCACAGTCTACCTGAGTTACTCTTCTTTCAATTTAAAAATGTTGCAAGTTACAGAAAATTTTGAAGGCTATGTAAAACTGTCTAAAGAGAACTGGCATTACTTGCTATACTTAAATTTCTCTTTTGTAATGTTTAACACATTTTCTAATAAAACAAATCAAGAAAATGCATCGCCTTTATTATACTTCTACCTTGGGTATTTTCAGGGTTTTGATGATTAGTAATCATTGCCAGAAACTTCTCTAAGCAGTTAAAAAAAAGGATAAATTATATTAAGAATCAAGATTAAATTTTAAGGATAAAAGATTAAGTAAAGGCCTGCATAAAATTTTCCCCAGACTTTACCAGTTTAGCATCTCTAATCTGAAAATCTGAAATTTGATCTACTCCAAAATCCAAAACTTTTTGAGCATCATGTTGACACTTACATTCTGGACTTTGAAGCATTTTGGAGCTTCAGATTAGAGAAGCTCTTCCTGTATTAGCTCAGGTATAAATTCTTAAGAATACAGGACTGCATATCTCAAAAATCAAAAGAGCTAAAGCCATTTTAGGGTGAAACAAAGATAAAAATTATTTCAATATATAAAATTACTTACCCATCGGAAATCCTTCCCATCAAATTTGCGAGCATTTGTAAATAAAACAGTTCTAGCTGGCATGTTAATTCCCATAGCAAAAGTCTCTGTGGCAAATAAGGCCTAAATAAATAATTATATAATTAAACATGCATTTCAGGCTGAAAAACCAGTCTTGTAATTTTAAAGTATAAATAAATGTTATCATTTTTAATTATGTAATGAGACACTACAAAAATAACACGATGTCAATTAACACGTTATACCACAATAAAAACAAAACAATAAAGCAAACCTTATAAAGATCAGAACACTTCAATCAAATTCATATTATTCCATATTATTCCAGTGTTTTACATATAAAATTGTTAAATAATATTCAATGTTCCTTCCATCCCCCAATTTTTTGACTCAGGAAAAATAGTTTTTCTTAAATTTCAGTGGTAATAACTAGAGAGAATGCAACTGGTCTAACAGACAAAGCATTAGGCTGTGTGTTTTGTAAACACACAGTCACATTTCCTAGCTTCTTCACTGATAGTCCAGTAGTTTTGGGGACCACTTCATCATTAAGATCTCTGAAGGGAGATCGGAATCACTGACTCTTCAAGTTTACTTCTAAGACTTTACCAACAAAAATAGTTGGGTTAAACTCACAAAGATATATGTCCAGGTCAAGTCACTGAGGTATTAAATTTTTATCAATAGGAAAGATAATACATTAGTTTATCAATTCAAAAGGATGCTATTAACTTATTAAAAAGAATTAAGAACCATATATATAACAAAATTCAATAATGAGTAGTATAATCACCTGTTTTGTTTGCAAAAAACCATGTATTATTTAAATTCATGCTAGTAGAAATTTATAGAAAATGAAAGGAGAAGGATGATATTTCGTTTATTTTGTGTGTGTGTGTGTGTGTGTGTGTGTGTGTGTGTGTGTGGTACTGGGGATTGAACTCAAACGTGTTCTATCTCTAAGCCACAGCCCCTAGCCCTTTTTATTTTGAGACCAGGTTTTGCTAAATTGCTGAGGCTGGCCTGAACCTGTAATCCTCCTGTCTCAGCTTCCCAAGTACTGGAATTACACATGTATACTGCCACACCCAGCTTTTGTATTTTGTATATAAATGTTCTATTTGAGTTTTATAACCAACCATATCACTCATACTTATGTGTGAATGTGTGTGTGTGTGTGTGTGTGTGTGTGTGTGTATGTGTGT
>PVJS01006431.1:0-59913 GCA_004027185.1 Glis glis | reverse complement strand
AGGGGGGTGGAGGGTAACACACTAAAACGCAGGAGGTATACATCCAAACTTATAAAACTCAAATCACTGTGCAAAGCACTAAAGGGAGGGAACGGGGTGGGATTTGAGGGAGGGCAAATCGGGCAATGTGTGCATGTATGACTCTTATAGCCTAACACCTATTAAATGTATAATTACAATGCACCAATAAAAAAAAATATATATATATTTATTTTTAATCTATTGAGATGACATGCTATTTTTGTCCATTAATATAAAATATACTGATAGGGTTTCCATGGTACATCCATTCTTGCATTTCTACATTAAATTCCAGCTGATATTTCTCTAATTCATAATATATATAAATGGATTATAATTGTATAAGAGATAGAAAGTTACTGTTAATACATATTTTAGATAAGTTTGAATTTCATGTTGCTTTATTTTCATGTTTACTGAATTTTTAACTCATTCTATTTCATATGTTTTCCATGTGTGCTTCTGAAGCAAAGGCTTTAATAAATGTTATAAATAGAGAATTTCCTCAATTTCTATTTTTCTATTACAGGAATTTTGTCTTTTTAACTTTTACACAAATTGCTAAATTTGAATAGTTTGAGAATTTTTATGAAATTTAATTTAATGATGTTGAACATTTTTTCATATATTTATTGGCCTTTTGTATTTATTCTTTTGTGAAATGTCTATTTAGTTTAATTGTGCATTTCTTGATTGAGTTGTTTCCTTTTCTTTTTTCTTTTGTGGTACTGGGGATTGAACCCAGGGGCATTCTACCTCGGAGCTACATCCCCAGCCTTATTTTTTATTTTTTATTTTGAAACAGGGTCTCACTAAGTTGTGGAGGGCTTCACTAAGCAGCTGAAGAGTTGTTTTCTTAGTAAGTCTTTTAAGTTCTTTGTATATTCTCGGTACTAATTCTCTATCAGAGGAATAGCTGGCAAAGCTCTTCTCCCATTCTATAGTCTCCCTCTTTAGACTCTTGATGGTTTCCTTTGCTACACAGAAACTTTTTAAATTTAATGGCATCTCATTTATTAATTCTTGTTTTAATTTCAGGAGCTTTAGGGGTCTTATTGAGGACATTTCTACCTGTGTTTATATGTTGGAGTGTTGGTCCTATGCCCACCTCTAGTAATTTCAAATTCTCTGGTCTAATTTAAAGGTCTTTGATCCATTTTTAGTAGACTTTTTTGCAGGGTGAGAAATAGGGATTTAATTCCATTTTTCTAGAAATGGATAACCAGTTTTCCCAACACCATTTGTTGAAAAGGCTGTCTTTTCTCCAACATGTTTTTGACACCTTTGTCAACAGTCCATTGCTATAAGTATGCAGATTTGTTTCTGTATCTTCTATTCTGTTCCATTGGCCTGTGTCTGTTTTTGTGCCAATACCATACTGTTTCAATTACTCTAACTCTGTAGTATAATTTGGAATCAGGTATCATGATGCCTCCTGCATGGTTCTTATTGTTTAGAATTGCTTTGGATATTCTGTATCTTTTTTTCTTCCATATGAAATTTAGGACTAATTTTTCTAGCTCTGTGAAGAATGATATTGGTATTTTAATAGGGATTGCACTGAATCTGTAGATCACTTTTGGTAGAATGGCCATTTTGATAATATTTATTCTGCTTATCAGAGAGTATGGGAGATATTTCCATATTCTAAGATCTTCTTCAATTTCTTTCTTCAGTGTTTTATATTTTTCATTGTAGAGGTCTTTCACCTCCTTGATTAGATCAATTCCTAGACTTTTTTAAGGTTATCGTGAATGGAATTATTTTTTGGATATTTTTTTCAATAGATTCATGGTTAGTGTATAGAAAAGCTAATGATTTTCGTAGATTAATTTTGTATCCTGCTACTTTGCTAAGTTTGTTATCAGTTCTACAATCCTTTTGGTTGAGTTTTTTTGGTATTCTAAGTATTAAAATAAAATGGCTTTGTTTTGGGGTAGCTGGTTATGCATCAATAGTTACACTGATAATAGTTTGGCACTAAACGTGAGGAATGTGAGGAATTTGAATAACAAAATCTTAAAATACATGATATAGTCATTGGGACTGAGCAGCTAAGAAACTAGAAGGGCAAAGAGGAGGACTTTGGATGAGCCTAATTTCAGTGTTTGTGTTGGTAAAAAAAGTTAGAAGAAAGTGGCAAAAAGTAAGTTGAAAAGAAAAATCAAAACAAACAAGCAAAAACCTCACAACATTGTATAGTGGCACAGAGCTAACAAAATTTTCACCTGTTAAAATATGAAAATTAGAAAATGTGCCTGATGAATTGATGGGTCTGACTGAGGATATTTCCAAGATGTAGAAAGCATCCATTGTTTTTTTTTAAGCTGAGTTTCATATGATACAAATAGAAATGTGCTAAAGGAAGACTTATTCTGTTGTCCAGCAGAATAATATAAAGGAACAAGATTAGCTGGGTTAGAAAACAAAATGATGTATCATCCTTATTCTTTCCAAACAGAAGCTTCTCTAACTTGGAAAAGGCTTTAGGTTAAAGAAGAAATCACAGCTTTTCTCAGTAAAATAATTTTAGGTAAAGAATATACAAAGGGTTTGTCTATAAAACATATTTGACCCTTAGAAAATGTTAAAGTGGTAACTCATGGATCATTTCCATCAGACAAAAGGCCTTTGAGGGGGTTTGTCCTTGTGGGTAAAAATTTAGAGCTTCTATGATTCTCTAGTGTTTTGTCTTGCAGTATCCTCACAGGGAGCCCCAGGTAGAAAATGGCTTCCAATAAAAAAAGTGCATGTGTAGCTTCCAATGGAGCAGATTATAAATTGATTTATAAAAGTCACACAAAGTTTTATAAGGATTTGTAGAACCTTAGATTGAAAAGGACAGAGATGGTAGATTATTAAAGATATTTAGATCACTGCATTTGAGGGGAGGGAGGTGGGTAGAAGGAGAAAAGAATCAGGCTTAGAAAACAATTGTAAAGACAGGCTACCTGTTATTAAAAAGCAAGGAGGATTTACTGAATGGAACCAAGAGCCAAGAGGATGAGCCAAGAATCATTGAAGTTATTCCCAGAGAGAAATCATTAGCCCCAATAACACATGTGCCACTTGGATTTTAGTTGTCCTATAGAACAGTGACAAATGTTCTTTTTATTTTAAACAAGAATGTCCATTTCACTTATTCTATGTCTGTAACTCCATTGTAGATTGCAAACGTGCAGCAGATAATTTTAATCTTTTGTTCACAGATCATAGTGAAAGAGCAAATGTAACTGACAAGATGTGGTACCTCTAGGGCCTATATTTCAATGCTGATGTGTTGAGAGTGGTAATCCTCATCTTGCTCCTGGTCATATGAAGAAAGAATTCAGTCTTTCAATATTTAATATGATATTAGCTCTAGAGACAAGGTGTATGCCCCTTATCAGGTTGAAGAAGTTTTATTCCTCATTATAACATGACTGAATATTGAATTCTGTCAAGTGCTTTTATTTCTGCATCCATAATTAATTCAGGAATAGAAAACAGAGATGTGTTCATATGTGTCTTTTTTTTTACTTCTTTGTATTTTGGGTTGAGATTTCTTTTCTGATATCATTTGTGATTTTTTTACCTATTAGATATTTATATGTATATTTAAATTACTAATGCTTGAAGATTGTGGCAGATATCTCTGTGTTATTGATTCCTAGTTTAATTTCATTTTGTCAGGGAATATGCTCTGTATGATTTTAATTATTTTATTTATGGATATATCAAAAGTGCACCAGACTGACCCCAGTATGTTTCCGTATAAACTGCCAAATAAAATAAACATCCCCAAGTCCATAGTGATGTAAAGAACTGAAAAAGTAACTAAATAAGGAGATATAAAATGTCTTCCTCAAGAAAGAATTTAAATTAATAAATGTAGAAGAAGGAAAATTGATGCAGGCAGTATCTTGCAATGCATGCTAAAATGAGTAGATGAAAGTCTAAACTGAAAACAAATACACGTGTAGTCTCAAAATAATTCCCTCAAAATATGTAGTAATTATAATGATAAGAATAGTGAGATCAAGTGGATAATTCTGACAGACACCATTAATAGCCCAACAATCAAGGTTAACATATACAGTAATATAAACAGACATCAGTCAACCTTTGAAAAATGTACTAAGAAGGGTGTATCACTCCTTTTGCATTTTTTTCAGGAATGAATTACCTCAATCTATTTTTGAGGGAGAAAAAAACACTAAGCAAGCCAAAATCAAAGAGAATCATATCAGTAACCAATATGAGCTTGTAAAGGTCCCAAAAGACAAGAAAAGACTACAGAAGTGTGCTGATTAAAGGAAACTAAAGCCCCGTGACAGGAGTACTTGGGATCCTAGGTCAGAACACAGGAAACAAAAGACATTATGACATTGGAATCTGAGTCTGTCTGTGCTTTTTAGTAAGTAGTCTTATGCCAATACTAATTTTGTAAATTTTATAACTATTTTATTTTGTATAAAATATTAGTCTAAGTAGAAGCTGTGAAAATGGTATATGGAACTCTCTGCACTATTTTTGTACCTTTTCTACAATCCCCAAATAATCTCAAACATAAAAAGAAACTGTTAAAATGCAGCAATAAGAAAAATAATGATTTAGAAAAATAGGACATCAATGCCAATTACTCTGAACAAACCTTAACAATAAAACAAATCTGCAAATCTGTCCTTTATTTTGCAGAAATATTTTTGTACAAAAAGTTAAGCTTTTTTTTTTTCTTTTCGGTACTGGGGATTGAACCTACCTCCAAGCTACACCCCAGTGCTATTTTTTTATTCTTTATTTTGAAACAGGGTCTCACTAAGTTGCAGAGGGCCTCACTAAGTAGCTGAGGCTGGCCGGGAGCCCAGATCCTCCAGTCTCTGCCTCCCAAGTACTGGGATTACAAGTGTGTGCCACCACGCCCAGCAAAGTTAAACTTTTTAAAAAAGAAATAATCTGACTAAAATGAGCAGACTCATAAACATTGTCTGATATTCTAAATTGAAAAGTTGTTATTACCACTATAATAACCTGTTATAATATAATTAACTAGAATGTTTTGTATCATAAATGCAGAAGGTGTTAAAGAGAACCAAGGACTTTCAGGTATAAGCTTGACAGATGCACAGAAGCATCATTGTGTTGGCTGGAATTACTTTAGCATGAGCATGCAGAACAGATTCTAGCAATTCTTTCAGAAGGATATTGGGCATATGGACTTATAGTGTACGTGTGCTAGTGTAGGAAAGATTCTTTTAATAGACCAATAGTTTCAACAGCCGACAAGTTCCGGAAACATAATGGTCCATCATATCAATGATCAGTGACCTTAAAGGCTATAAATATACTGTAACTGTCTTTCATGTCAAGAATCTGCAAGCTAAAGGGTGCCCAAGAACCATAACTTGCAATGGTACAGTCCCTAAATATGACTCTACGTGATGGACTGTGACTGCTAAGAATGAGCCGTCACTGTCGACTGGATCAGTAATCAGCATTGTTAATATTCAGAGTTGTGCTGCAAAATCCTCCATACTTGCCAGTAAAGGGAAAATGCACCCTTTGTCCTTCCCCTGTCTAGGTTAACTTCAAGAAATGTCAACCACAATGTCTTGAAATACTATTATGAAAGTTTATTGGTAATGTCTACATTGAAGGAGAAAAAAATGGGCTCAGAATCTTTATATCTAAAGATATAAAGAAAAATTTATGTTGAGCAAATCTTTCTTGCATACTTATATCATCATCACAATATTTCATGAACTTATGTTTATCAATTACCAGAATAACTGCTTCCATTTCATTTCTAAATTATCAGCATACCATTATCTTTTTATTTGCATATTTGGACATAAAAATAAAAGAATAATGGTAACTATTAAACAAGAACAAGTATCAACCTTTTTCTCAATTATTGCTTATGTTTTCCTTTAAGACATAGAAAATTGTCTCAATTTTCTCTTTATTTACATACAAAAAATAGGTTTGCTCACGGGTAAGTTAACATTACAGAATCCCGTTCCATCTGTTAGTACTCATTGTTTAATTTATCCTAGAGTTAAGAGGAAGGAGCCAGCAAGATGTGAGTTGGCAACTATAAAAGTAGAGCACTTTTATTTTTAACTCTAAATTTTACACACACACACACACACACACACACACACACACACACACACTTAGGCATGGAAACAAATGACAGATATTCTTAAAAATGCTGAGATTAGTTGCCGAAGTGATCCTAAGAATTAGTTACTATGAAGTACCTGAATCTGGCTAAATTTAAAAGAAATACTGTTTTACCTCCATATATGGCTCATTAACTTGTAGCTGTAGCTTATCACTACCATAAAAAAATTATGTGAATTGGTGGCATGTATTAAGAAGGGTAGGTAAAATAATACAAAAGACAAATATGATAATTTAAAAGCTTTTAATACAGCTTAAAAGTAGTTAACTTGTATGAAAATAATTGCAAACTAAAAATAAAGGAAACAATGATTTATTTTTAATGCAGTATTGCACTAAATAATTAAATTTTATGGAAGGAAAAATCGCTTTCATCAGCTTACCCTTCTAAATGATTAAATGTAACATCATCATGTCACAAGCCTGCTTTTAGTAATATGGTAAAAGCCATTTGACTACTATATGCTGATAAATAATTAATGATACTTACCTAAAAATATGTGTTGTGCATGCTAAATTAGATGTTAAAACTTCAAGCCATTTGTGGAGTCAATGGTACATAAACTGCTTCTTCTACTCTGAAAATATTTGGGAATATACCAAACTGGTGTCAAGCTGACACATATAAATGTTTTTAGTCATTGGAAAATGCAAAGAAAATTTTAAAATTAAGAATTCTACCATACAATACAGTTTCCTCAATGATTAAAATTGCTTAACTTGGTGTACAAAAAAGGAACAGTGGCTTCAGAATCAAAAGATCTGAGTTTGAATGCCAACTCTAAAAATTATTAACTGTGATGTAGGAAATATAAATTCTTCTTTGTGTTCTTTTCTGGGCTAGAAAATAATGTCTGTGATAGAAATCTCATACACAGGACTTTACCAATATAAAGTATTATCATTATTATTATTATAACCATATTTATTATTTATTTATTTTTGTGGTACTAGAGATTGAACCCTGGGGGTGTTCTACTTTTGACCTATATCACCAACACAATTTTGTTTTTAAACATGGTCTCTACTAAGTTGCTAAGGCTGGCCTCGAACCTGTGATCCTCCTGTCTCAGCTTCCCAAGAACTGAGATTACAGGCATGCACCACTGCTCCTGGCATTTTCATCATTTTTATATTTACAAAAAATATAATTCAGACTTTGTTGGGAATAATTTTGTGGGTTTTAGCAAATGTGCTGATTCACATATCCACCATTCCAGTCACACTCGAGAATGGTTCCATGAGATCAAATTGTGCTTATGCTGCTTGCTTCTTGGTAGTCAGCCCAGAGTCCTACTCTGCTTCTATGTCATTGTTTGAATTTCCAGGTGTTGTATAGATGAAATAAAACAATATGTAGCATTTTTAGTCTGGCTTCTTTCACTTAGAAAACTGCATTTGAGATCCATACATATTTTTACACAGGACGATACCTTGGTCTTTTGTTTGTTTTTTCAGTACTATTCCAAGTCTTCCACAGTATTTATATACCATAGTGCCACTCATCATTTGAAGGATATCTGGGAAGTTTACAGTGGTTATAAGTAAAGATGCATAAACATTATAAATTTTGTATGAACATAAGTTTTCATTTCTTTGGGTAAATAAATAGTAGAACAATACTTTTGTCAAGTGTATGTTTAATTTATAAGAAACTGCTGAAGTGCTCTCCTAAATGACTCTACCACTTTGCCATTTCAACAGGAGTATCAGAATTCTAGTTGCTGTGTGTCCTTTCTAGGACTTGGTATTATCAACTATTTATTTCCATTATTATTTTTGTAGGGTGTGTCATTTTAATAAGTATGCAACAGCATCTCATTGAAATTTTCATTTTCCTAAATGTTAATATTGATCATATTTTCATAAGCTTATTTGTCATCCAGATATCTCAGATATTTTCTTTGTTGAACTTTCTACTTGAATCTTGCCCCTGTATTTATTGGGTTATATGTTTCCTTATTGTTGTTTTGAGAGTGACTGATATGTTTCAGAGATGTGTGTGTGTGTGCGTGTGTGTGTGTGTGCGTGTGTGTGTGTGTACGTGCAGTGCTAGGGATTGAACCCGGGGCATTCTAACTCTGAGCTACACCCCCAGCTCTATTTTATTTTTTATTTGGACACAGGGTCTCACTAAGTTGCTGAGAGCCTCACTAAGTTGCTGAGGCTGGCTTTGAACCTGCCATCCTCCTTGCTCAGCCTCCTAAGTACTGGGATTATAGGTGGGCACCAACATGTTCGGCTGACACATCCTTTTAAATAATATGATTTACAGATGTTTTCCTTCTTTCCACAATGTTTTTTACATAGCAAAGTTTTCCTTTTCAAGTCAAGCTTACTTTTCTCTTATGGATACTACATTATTGTTATACCTATAATTATTTAATACAAGTTTGCAAATTTTTTCTATTCTGTTCATTTCCAGAATTTCAAATTCTATAATTAGGGCTATGATCCACTTTGAAGTAACTGTGTAAGCTGTGAGGTCAAGGTCAAGTTTTATGTAATTGCTTTATCTAATTGTTGTACCACCATTGTTGAAAAGATGATGGCTGGATTGCTTTTTTTAACTCTGTTGTAAATCCATTGAGTCCATTCATGTAGGTCTGTCAGTGGAAACCTTCTGTTCTATGGACATTATGTTTATCATTTCACCAACATCACATTATCCAATTACTTTTACAGTAACTCTCCATTAGAGGGTAGTGAATCCTCTTTTGTACTAAAGTAATTTTGGCTATTCAAATTTCTTTGCCAATTTTAATACTTCAGTATTTCATATAAAATTTTTAAAAGTTTATTGATAAAAAGTTTATTGTTAAAAGAATGCTAGAATTTTGATTGAGATTTTACTGAATCATCAAACCCAAATGGAGATAATTTGTGTCTTAACAATATTGAACATTTCCCAATTCCTAATCATGACATGTATTCCTATATATTTGGGTTTTCTTCGATTACTTTTATCAGTGTTTTGTAGTTTACAGCATTCATATCATGCATTTATATTGTTAGATTAATACATACTTCATTTTTTGGTGCTATGCTATTTTAAATGGTACAACTTTTTCCTTAATTTCAGATTCCAAATGTTTAATGCCGGTATATAAAAATGTAATAGATCTTTATATATTGCCATTTATCATATGACCTTGCTAAGCTGTTATTAACTACATAACACTGTAAATTCTTTAGTATATTACAGGTAGACAATCATGTTGTCGACAAATATAGAAAGTTTAATTTTCTTTTCCTGTCTTTTTGCATTTTTATGTGAATGGATGGTGAATAAATCTCTTTTTCAAATGACTTTCTACATATATTAAGGTACTAATTACATCTTTAATTTATATGAATTATACAGGTTGACTTTTGGATACTAAACTAGCTATGCATTATTATAATTGTATATGTGTTACTGAGGAATGCTGTTCTGTATTTATTCTTGTAATGTCATTCCGTAGATTTGATATTAGTATAATACTAAAGAGTATATTGACATTCTGGGGAACTGATTTTTTTCTTTCTTAAATGTTTAAGAGACTTGTTTAAGAGATTTTCCCAGTAAAATTTCATGAGCCTGGAGCTTTCTTTGTTGATTGATTTTTAAGACATGAATTTTATTACTTTAATACATTTACTACTATTAAAAGTAATCATTTTTCTGAGTTAGCATTGAGAATTTGAGGAAATATTTCACTGTAAAGTTTCAAAACTACAATGATATAGTTGTTTATATCATTCCTTTCTATGAACTTAATATTATTGGTATTTATTATGATGTGTTTTCTTTATGATCATGATAATGTGTGTTTTTCCTCTTTTTTTTTTACTTGTCAGTTTGGCCTGATATTTCTGTTTTATTGATCTTTTCCAAAAACTAGATTTTGACTTGCTAATGTATTCTATTATTTTGTTTTCAATGACATTGATCTCTGCTTTTATCTTTAAATGCCCTCTCTCTGGCTTGCTTTGTTTCATCTTCTCTTATTTTTCTAGCTTTAGAGATATATTCTTTGATTGCAACTTGAAGCTTTCTTTGCCTCAAGTTTCATTTTATGCTGCAAATTTCCCTCTAAGCATTGCTCATTTTTGTCCTTTACATATTGATATTTCATTTTCTTTCACTTAAAAATAATTTTTAATTTTCCAATTACCTCAGTTACATAGATATATGATTTTTACTTTGCAAATATTTGGGATTTCCAAGACACCTTTTTGACATGGATTTCTAGCTTAGTTCTGTAGTAGATTATTCAATGACATACTATTAAATTTGTTAAGTTGGACTCTAAGTTGGGCTCAGAGTATGTTTTATCTTGGTGACTGTATCATGTTTAGTTGTAGAAAAAATATGGACTCTTGAAAGGGGCATGGTGATGCATGCCTGTAATTCCAGTTCTTGGGAAGCTGCCACAAGAGGATCACAGGTTCCAGGCCATTATATAGTAACTTATCAAGACCCTGTTTCAAAATAGAAAATAATGAGGGATGGTCCTCTGTGCATCTTTGTTTGTATGACTTTGAACCTCACTACGATGTATAATGCACTAATAAAAGTATTTTTTTAAAAAAAGGGGTTGGTCTGGGTTGTAGCTTAGTGGTAGAATTTCCCTGGGTTCAATCCCCAGTACCACAAAAGAAGAAGGAAGAAAAGAAGGAAGGAAGGAAGGAAGGAAGGAAGGAAGGAAGGAAGGAAGGAAGGGAGGGAAAGAAAGACTTTCTTGACTTTGTTGCTATATATATATATATATATATATGTTGCTATATATATACATATATACATATACATATATATATATATGTCAATTAGGTTGGTAGTGTTGTTTATTTTATATCCTTACTAATTTCCTGCTTGTTTTATCCATTACTGAGAGGAGAGTGTTGAAGTTTCTAATTATATGTAGATTTATCCATTTCTCTTATATTATTCCATTAATTTTACCTTTTGATAATTTGAAACTCTTCTTTAGATGCATAAACCTTTATAATTGTTTTATTTTCTTTGAAAATTAACCAATTTGTTACTATATAATGTCTCAATTTCTAATAATACTCCTTTACTGGATTCTATTGTGTCTTGTACTAATATAAGTACTTCAGTTTATTTTTTTACTAGTTTTGGTATACTAGCAAAAAAGGGTATACAAATTATACTTTAGCATACTCTGCTCTAATTTCCTCATAAAAAATGTTCATGTAACTGATTTCATATTGCTTTTGTGAGATGCAAATAAAATAATCATGTAAAGTCATTAGTTCAGAGTATAGCATTTAGATAGAATTTAATAATACTAACATTACAGTGTTATCGACCTTCAAAATCTGGAAGTGTAACCTGTTTATCAGTTGATGTTAGTTCCCTTAAAATTATTTATTTTGAAAAAACCTGGAAAGAGCTTTTCTCCTTAAAGGCATCCGTATATATAATCTCCTAAATTTTCTTATTTTTTTCTTTTGCCTACTCTTTATTTCTATATGCTATTATTCCAAATCTCAGGCCCAATCTTCCTGCTTTTAGCTTAATTTTCCATTCTCTCTGCCATAGACTTCTCCTGATAGAAGACTTAAATACAAATGGCTTCCAAATAGTAGAATGTTATATTCTTATTAAATATTTGCCTTATTCAAATCTTTCTTTACATATTATCTTTGGAGATTTTTCACACACCAAGGTGCTCCACCGTACCATATTCATCTCAGAGCAATTTGTTGTTTCTTTCTCTTCTTCTTCTTCACTACTTTATTCTCAGGTTCCTTATAAATGCCAACTTTTTCATCCATTTTGCGGGGTTATTTATCTAACAACTGCCCACAAATCAGAGAAGCACCCCAAATTTCATGTGTATAATTATTCTTGTCACTCACATGAAAAAATAAAAATAAGAACTGTTTTACTAGTAGCACAAACTATTACCAGCTACACTGAATTTGTAGGAAGAAGCAATGACTTGTCCTTATTCTGTTTTAATATCATTTTCCTATGTGGGCTTATTGTTAATACTTTTTCCAACTCTTTAGTTGGAGAATTTTCTTGCCCTATTTGCCTTTAAACTAGTAACAATTAGCTCTAGTGGAGATTGAAAAGAAAGTTGGCATAATAAGTTACTCCTGTGAGTTGAACTGAATAATTTATTTTTAGTCTTTCTCATGAAGCTATCAGATAATATTTTTGCAAATTAACCCATTGCCTCCTTGCCTCAGCACCAGTGAGTGTTGGTGGGAGCTGGGAAGTTGAATTCTCTCACAGGCATCTGTGTCCACAAGGGACCCACCATGCTGGTGACTTCATTCCAATTACTCATCTCTAATCTGGAGAATCTTCTGGAAAATTAAAGACTGCCTCTCATGCTGAAATACGAAATGCACATTAATAGTAAATACCATTCCTGATATAATGTGCATGCTTTTCCACATAAGGCTCCATTAGGAAACAGTTGAGATGCGGCCATAGCCTATCATTTCACCTTAACTTTTACATTTAATCTTTCTTCTCATCTCTGAGACCATAACAGGCAAATAAGAGTAAATACACCAGCCTACATGGTTTTGTGTTTATTAGAGTTTGTTTCTCCAGTGAACTGCAGGTGTAGAAATAAGTAATTGAATTTTCAGGGGAAGTATGAGGAAGGTTATGCCAAAAGATGCAATTTCCAAGTAATTGCCATGTTACTCACAGTATGAAAACAGTTACAGTAACTATGCATTTATTCTGTTCCAAAGTAACATTATATTTGTATTTCTTATTAGCTTTTCTTATTTGGTTCTTTTGAATCAAAGAGACTCCAATTGCCTTATCATGTGACTGGAACATAATACAGCAATTCATTTTCATTAAACTCAACTTAGAAAGTGGCTTATGGATCCTAGCAACAAGGAACAAAGAAAGAATTAACCAGAAGCTCCCCTGTCCCTGAATCCTGTGTATCAAATGTTCATTTCAGTCCACTCAGGGGAAAACCAATATTATATTTAATTTCTTTGAATTAGAACCATCTGATACTTAAAAGAATCATTTGGTGCTGAAAATAAACTTCAAAGGCATCTGATAAGAAAAAGAAGAAAACTATTTGATATAACATATGTTATAGAGGTATTATTTTAAATAAGAAATAATTCAATATGCAACCATAACTCCCCAAACGTCTAAAAGAAATGTTTTTAAATATACAAACAATATACATTGAAAAGTTAGTGAAATTAGCTAGACAAAAGTTACATGCTCAATTAATTGCCTTCGCCAACATGTGTGAAGTATCACATACTTACAGATGATGGAGGAAAAAAAGGAGTAGTTCAATGATCTGGTAAAAATACTATTCAAAGACCTTGAAAGTGATTGGAAGTCAGGCAGCCACAATTAATGTCTCTTTGGAGTGAATATGTACTCTTTGTGAGAAGTTGAAGCCTAGTGGTTATTAGCATGTTTTTCCTTTGGTTGAAGATATTTCAGGACAGTCTATGGAAAGCATATTTGAGGAATATGTGTCAATGATACATAGACTGAGGGCAGGTTATAGAGGAAGACATGACAGCAGTGGGCCTCTAATCATGTCTTTCTGGATAATGGGAATAGAAAACGTTCACAGAAAAGGAAGGAAAGGCTATGGGCAAAATTCCTGTAAATATACTGATAACTGATCTCTTGGCAAGTAGACTAATGAAATTTTCTAAAAGCTAAACTCTCATTCATAGGAATATTTTTTGGCACAAAGTTACTGGTTTACAATTCCTTATGGTTCATAAACATTAACTTTATAGATTCATGGGCATGTCTCCCAGGAAAGTCCTGTAATCTAGGTGACTATCTGGGGTATAAAATGGAGATATTTCATAACCCAAACATTCTCCACCTTGTGAGGTGACCTGAAAACCTCACTTAAAGAATCCATCTGTAGCCAGGCATGATGGGCATGATGGCACATGCCTGTATTCCCAGTACTTGGGAGGCTGAAACAGGAGGATTGCAGGTTTGAGGACAGCCTTGATGAGACCCTGTTTCAAAATAAAAAATCAAAAGGGCTGGGGTGTAGCCTGGAGGTAGAATGCCTAGTACAAAAAAAAAAAAAAAGAATCTCTCTGTTACTCTGAGTCACCAAGATGCATCTGATGAGAAAAGAAAGGGTCCAAAGATCCCCATAGGCGGTCTTAGGCCTCCCTTCCTCTGCCCACCTTGCTTGATTGCTTGCATTCTCTAGCTTGTTAAAATTTCACACAAAGTAAGATCTTTGAGTCTGATTTGTGTGAGTTCAAACTTTATATATATGTAATATATATATGTGCAATTTTTAAAGAGATCATTCTTATTATAGAAGTCTCTTCACAAGAGGTCTTTTAAAGCCCCTGTGACCTCTTTAACAGCAGTTGGTAAAACAGAAAATTTCAAGTTTCTGTTGCCATTCATGCTTTATACATTACTAAATTGACATGAAGTTACAAATGAAGACACCGATACATATTACACATATTAAATTTCATTTGCCTAATTGGGATATGTTATATTATTAAAATTATTTGAAGTAGGAATTGTTAGTTCCGTTATAAGGGTGACTCAAATATTTTTTGGTTAATTCATTAACTTACCCCAAGCTAGATAAAAAAAGGGCTAGCTGAGTAAATCAGTCACACTTTATTTCAAAATCTATTCTGAAAGGGCAATTTTATATGGATGATTCATTTCATAGGTTAAATAAATAAAGGTGAAGTCATTTTATTCCTAGAGTCAGGGTTCAGAGCTGTTACAGCTTTATCAATTGAAAAGGTTCATAGATTATATTTTTATGACTTGGGCAGCTAAAATGTGGCAGAAGAAATCCCATCAGTTCACTCCCTCTCTTATTGCTACCCAATCAAATATGCAGTACATAGAGGAAGTGATTTGAAAATTTGAAGATTGTTAAGACAACAGAGATCAAAACATCAAATGCTTTGAATTTGATATAAAGATACATGACAGTCATTTCATTGTGGTCTATGTCCTGGTAGGGGAGGAAGAGGAGGAGGATTCAAGTGTACTGGACAGCTTTAATTTCAACTAAATTTAAAAAAATAAGGTATTTTGAATATCTATTTTCAAAAAGCTAAATGAATGAATCTAAAATAATTTCTTTTCTTTTTTTTTTTTTTGCTGTACCGGGGATTGAATCCAGGGGCGTTCTACCTCCGCGCTACACCCCCGGCCCTATTTTTTATACTTTATTTTGAAACCGGGTCTCATGAAGTTGCGGAGGGCCTCACTAAGGAGAGAGAGAGAGAGACAAGGAGAGAGAGAGAGAGAGAGAGAGAGAGAGAGAAAGAGCTAAGGCTGGCCGCGAACCCGGATCCTCCGGTCTACGCCTCCCAAAATACTGGGATTACAAGCGTGCACCATCACACCCGGCTAAAATAATTTACATAATAGTTATGAAAATCCCATCTAGTCCTTCACAAATATAAAAAACAAAAAATAGGGCCGGGGTGGTGGTGCACGCTTGTAATCCCAGTACTTTGGGAGGCGGAGAACGGAGGATCCGGGTTCGCGGCCAGCCTCAGCTTTCTCTCTCTCTCTCTCTTTCCTCTCTCTCTCTCTCCCTCTCTCTCTCTCTCTCTCTCTCTCTCTCTCTCTCTCTCTACCTAGTGAGGCCCTCCGCAACTTCGTGAGACACAGTTTCAAAATAAAGCATAAAAAATAGGGCCGGGGGTGTAGCGTGGAGGTAGAATGCCCCTGGGTTCAATCCCCGGTAACGCAAAAAAAAAAAAAAAGAAAAAAAGAAAAGTCACCTGTATAAATTTAGAAATAATGGGATACTTATTTTTTAATAGGAAGAATATTTTCTTTATCTCAATATAAATTTAAAATTTGATCTACACTGTTCTTCAATCACCATCCACTTTTGAAGGTATAAAAAAAGGAAAATACCAGAAAAATAGAAGCAAATAGCAGGGCCTTTTAAAAAGAAGGTAAAAAGAAATGTAAGCCGGGCATGGTGGCGCACGCTTGTAATCCCAGTACTTGGGAAGCTGAGACCAGAGGATTCGGGTTTGCGGGTTCGTGGCCAGCCTCAGCTACTTAGTGAAGCCCTCCGCAACTCAGAGAGACCCTGTTTCAAAATAAAGAATAAAAAATAGGCTGGGGATGTAACTTGGAGGTAGAATGCCCCTGGGTTCAATCCCCAGTACCGAAAAAAAAAAGAAATGTAATGTTTTGCTTTTTTCAGGACTCATCATAAACAAGAACAGTATCATGGAAAATTGACTATCATCTTAGGAAAAGTTTTATCTAAAGTACTCCATTTTAAAAAAATACATGAGGACATTTTTAAAATTATTTACTTTTGCTGAAATTATATAGCTAATCTCTTGATTCATTATTTTCTTTGCATGAATATAGACCTTTCTACTTTTCCTAAGAATTCTCATTGCTGGTGTGTATTCTTTTCTACTTTATTCTGTAAAACCTCACAATTCTGGGTCTTATGAGGTAGCACTTATCTATGTCAAACCATCAGTACCATGAGCATAATATAGAGAATATGTAAATGGAGTTAATGCTTCATGGAAGCGACATTAACATCATGTGAAATAAATATTTTCTGACCCGGCTCCTCCTTGGTCTAAGGTTTTGAGAATAAATTCTCAGCTTTTGTGTGTGAGTGTGTATATAATCAGGACATGATACAGTTAAGAAGAATAAAGCTGCCCTGGGACCTAGCTTTATTGATGTTTACTCATTTAACTTTATTTTAATTGTAAAATTGAAATGGTAAAACTGGAAGGCATGTTTGTAATGTGAACCTAATTGAGATATAATTTACCATCTGCAAGAAATAAAATGATTTTACTATTAAGCTGGCAATTCATTTTAAAATTAAATTATTATTATAAGGAAAGGTGAAAACAGAATGTATTTGGGGCTTCTATAATGATAGTTTTCTTTTTCTTTTTTTTTGCGGCACCGGGGATTGAACGCAGAGGCGTTCTACCTCCGCGCTACGGCCCCGGCCTTATTTTTTTTTATGCTTTATTTTGAAACTGGGTCTCACAAGGTTGCGGAGGGCCTCACTAAGGAGAGAGAGAGAGAGAGAGAGAGAGAGACAGAGAGACTGAGCGAGAGCTGAGGCTGGCCGCGAACCCAGATCCTCCGGTCTCCGCCTCCCAAAGTACTTGGATTACAAGCGGGCGCCACCACGCCCGGCGCTATAATGATAGTTTTCAATAAAATAGTTTTCTTCTCTATATGAGGAAAGCTAAGTACACAAATCAGCCTTAAGTTTTAAAAAATGAGGATTATGCAGAACTATAAGCCTCAACATAATGGCAATTTTGTCACTATAAAATTTATGTCTAACAAAGACTTGAAGTAAAAGACCAGATCCTCCGGTCTCCGCCTCCCAAGTACTGGGATTACAGATGTGCGCCACCACGCCCAGCTAATATATCCTCATTATAGTATGCTGTAAGTCTTAAGCCCAGGTGATCCTTATTTACATAAACCAAATGTAATCTAAATATCAAAGTCATAAGTATGTGTTTTCATTCTAGGGAAACCAGCAGTCCTCAAGGTGCAGGCCACTCTGCAGAAGCAGATCCCTGGACTTCAGCTTTCAACTTGCCCAGAGCACTTTGAATAAATTATAAGTGTTCTGTTCCATTGTCTGCCTAAAGCAAAAGACTGTGTCTCAGAACTCTGTTAGAATTTTTGATTCTCTGTATTTTCCAATTACTAAAAATGCTTATTAAATCAATGTGAAAATATTTTATCAGCTATTTCTCTAAAAGTGTGTTTTTCTTCTTTTGGTACTCAGGGGTATTCTACCTCTGAGCTAAACCCCTAACCCTATATATATATATATATATTTTTTTTTTTTTAATTTTGAAACAAGGTATAAGTTGCTGAGGGCTTCTCCTAATTACTGAGGCTGGCCTCAAACTTGCAATTCTCCAGTCTCAGCCTCACAAGTACTGGAATCACAGGCATGTGCCACCATTCCCAGCTAGGACTGAAAATTTTAAAATTGAAGATAAATTCTTTTTCCCAAGAAAAATACAATTGCACGTACTGATCAGACATCTAATATCTATTTCATAAAACCAATCCAATGCCCAAAACACTGTATTTCATTTAATAAACATATGCAGTTTCATTATACTTATCAAAGAGTGTAGACATTGTAGGAAAAACACTAAGTATAAAACAAAATGGCTCTAATTTTCAGAGTTGAGCTAATCAGAATAGTATATAGGAATAAATTCTTAATTTCCTTATATATGTTTCCTCATCTGTAAATTTTCATAGAAAAGTTGTGAAGATTGAGTGAAATAATATACAAATTACTCATTTCTATGAATACCTGCTGTACAGAAAATAAGCCGAATTCTAGGTTATTATTTTCTTATACTAATCATTATTTCACATTTTTCGCAGAAATAGGAAAACAATATTAAAATTTATGAAACCACAAAAGAGTACGGGTAGTCAAAGCAATCTTATAAAATAAAAGCTGAATGCATCAAACTCCATTGTGTGCCAAGAAACACACAATGGGGGAAAGGAGAGTCTTTTCAATAAATGATTGTGGGAAACTGAATATTCACATGCAGAAGAATGAAATTGGATCCTGGCCTTCTAGCCCATGAAAAAATCTATTCAAAATGGACTATAGACCTACAGACTTAAATATAGGACCGGAGCTGTAAAACTACTAGAAGAAAACAAAGGAGAAAACTCGGTGATATTGATTTGGGATTTTTTTTATATGACAGAGGAAAATCTGATAAATGGGATGGCCTTATATTAAAAATCTGTACAACAAAGGAAATAATTGACAAAGAGAACAGACAACTTGAAATGGGAGAAAATCTTTGTAAGCCATACGTCTGAAAAGAGGTTAATATCCAAAGTATATGAGGGACTCAAAGAATTTAAAGCAAGACAATAAATAACTTGATTAATAAATGAACCAAGATCTTTGTGTTTTCTTTTTTTTTTTGTGGTACCAGAAATTAAACCCAGGGGCATTCTACTTCTGAGCTTCAGCCCTGACCCTTTCTTATATTTTTGTTTGTATGTTTTGTTTTGAAACAGGGTCTTGCTAAGTTGCTGAGGCAGTCCTCAAACCTCTGATTCTTCTGTGTTAGCCTCCCACGTGCTGGGATTAAAAGTGTGCGCCACCATGCTGGGCATGAACCAAGATCTTAATAGACATTTCTCAAAAGAAGACTAACAAATCTAACAAGTCTAATAAGTACGTTAAAAATGCTCATCATCACGAATCCTTGGGGAACCAAAAATCAAAACCACAATGGGTTATCATCTCATGTCTGAAAATCAAAACCACAATGGAGTATCATCTCATCTCTATTAAAGTATATCTCAAACTCAATAAAACAGATTCCCCAAAATATCAGAAAAGGAAGAATATGACACAAAAATCACAACAAGAAGAGAGGATAGAGATGGTGGTTCCTCTGGAGTTTAAAATAAATTCTTTTAACGTTATACCTACTTTGTTGAGGTAGTATCAAAGTATGATGTAGTATATTAAGCTATGTAGTAGAGGCGGTATGCTCTAGTCTACATTTAAGCTCAAATTAATTAGCTTACATGTCAGTTATTAGCCATCCTGTGTGACCTCTACACTGAAAAATATCACATATATGAATTGTATATCTACAATAATACCAGCTGAGATATTTTCTCCTTCCTCTTGTACTGTAACATATATTAAGCAACATCTAAAATGTTTAATGTGCCTGTGCTAAAGAGACAAACACAAACACTTTAAGTGCAGAGAGAAGAATGTCACCAGAACAAAATAGAACATGACTTTACATTAAATTAACAATTCAGCTTAATATGGTTTGTATCTTTGTTGAACCAAATATCATGATCAGAGTGGTCCTGAGATATAAATTCTAAAGACTGTGCCATTAATCAACCCTTATTATAGTGATAGCCAGAGTCAGCCCAGCCTGAATTCCCAAGAATGGTTTTTCCTTGAGAAACAGAGGCCTTCGGTTCATGGAGGAAGATGTAGAGAAGCAATGGGCAGGTGAATTTCACAAATAAGTTCCATATTTGATGAACATGAAATCAGCAAAGGAAAGTAATAACCACATCTATCTTCTTTCTGTTTTTTCCATCAAAACATGTTTTTTTTACAAATTCCCTCTTCTCTCAGACTTGCTCTTGCTTGTTTGCTTAAAAGCCTTTTCTCAAAACTTGTGCATGAATCATCCTTATTTTCTCATTTTCAATATAACTGAACATAATTTTCACCTGGATGAGTTTCTTCACCCTCAAATTTAGTGTTATCCAAAATCTGGGATGCCAGATAATTATAAAAGTTACATGAAAAAAAAAACATTAAGCCATGCATTTATATCTACCTGTGTTAGAGAAAAAGATTACACATATCTAATTTGACATTATGGTTATTATCTTTCCAGGCAAAGTATCTTTAATTTGATTTGAAGTCAATGTTTTTAAAGTTATATAAATAAGAGTATAGATATGCTCAAATATGGCATAGATTACAAGGTAAGAACTCACTAATGATTGGTAGCAGGAATTACTCTCCTGTTGTAGTTAGTGTGTATGATCTTTTAGTATATAGCAGAATGACTTATTCCTCAAATAGAATTATTCTCAAGTGAACTGGGTATCCCTTAAAATAGGTACTGTATCCTATTCATTTTTTGCATTAACAATTCTTGCTGCATAATAAGCTGTTTTTTTGTGTGGTACCAGAGGTTAAACCCAGGGGCATTCTACCTCTGAGCTCCACCCCCAGCCCTATTTTTTATTGTTTATTTTGAAACAGGGTCTCACTATGTTGCGGAGGGCCTCACTAAGTAGCCGAGGCTGGCTGCAAACTGGGATCCTCTGGTCTCAGCCTCCCAAGTACTGAGATTACAAGTGTGCTCCACCATGCCCAGTTACATCATAAGCTTTTGATAATTTTTGTTGAGTACATGAATGTGTAAGTAATGAATTAATGAATGAACTTGAATTCAGATCAAGAACCAATCCAGTGCAATTGCCATATTGCATGTCTCCGTAGATTATGTTAAGATGAACTTTCTCATGTTTTTTCTTTAATCATTATAAATTCAGTGATTTTCTTAATTGCTAGAGGATTCTGAATGTTGGGGAAAACACCTACACAGCTGCTTTTGAGTCTGAAACAATAGTGTTTCTTGAGCAGAAACGGTAAGATGTCAAAAGAATGTCTAAGACTCATACTTACTGATTAGTAATGCTAGATGTTTTCTTCACCAGCCCTGTGCTTGGATAAGTCTGTAGTTTTGGCGATGAAGTTATTTTTTCTGCTGTTTAAGTTGAATTCTTGAGCTGTAGCTTAACATGGGTTATTTTTGTTTAACTGATCCTACTGCTGTCCCTTTTCTTTAACCAAAGCGTTTCTCTTTCTGTGGCTTCTCACATGGTTATTCTCCCTAAGTATGGAAAATTGTGTTATATTTTAAGTGCAAATAATAAAATCTGACAAATTCCCCAATTCCAACAGGTAATCTGTCTCCATACATGTTTATAAAAAAGACAGTGTCTATTTCAGTACATAGATTTGCTCTTCAACATGGTATTCATTCAGGCAAAAATAGTATTTTATTACTAAGGTAGCTGTTATCTACTCCCCTATACACCATGTAAACTTTTTATATTTTCATCATATAATTATAGTCTTAAAGTTTGACCAAAGCACATATGTGCAAATGACATACACCCTCACCTCATAACTTCGCTTCACTCCTCTTCCTATCCTTAAGGTTAAACATAAATATAAAGCACAAATTTAATTTTTTCTTTTTAGTTTATATTAGTTAAATGTATCAAGTTATATCATGACAAGTCAGGGAGGAAAAAAATTAGGTAAGTAACTTCAGTGGTTTAGCTTTCTAACTAACTGTTGGTTACTTTGTCATTTTTTTTTTTTTTTTGCAGTACCGGGGATTGAATCCAGGGGCGTTCTACCTCCGCACTATAACCCCAGCCCTATTTTTTTTATACTTTATTTTGAAACCGGGTCTCACGAAGTTGCGGAGGGCCTCACTAGGTAGAGAGAGAGAGAGAGAGAGAGAGAGAGAGAGAGAGAGAGAGACAGGGAGAGAGAGAGACAGGAAGAGAGAGAGAGAGAACTGAGGCTGGCCGCGAACCCGGATCTTCCGGTCTCCACCTCCCAAAGTATTGGGATTACAAGCGTGAGCCACCACGCCCGGCGCTACTTTTTCATTTTTAACAAAAGAGAAAATTAAGTTAATTATATGTAACTATACTCTGTCAGCACATTAAACATCTCTATTCTTTATTAAAAATCTCTGTTCTTGATCATTATGAAAATGAGTTAAAATCTAACACATATTTGTGGCAGTTAGTAGATACCTAATTAGTAAATAAGAATATCCTAGGTTACTTAAATTATGAAGCTAAAATAGTATTTATATTAAAGCATATGTACATATTTTAAATATATACATATATAACATTACATATTAATTTTTATATATTTTATTATTTTATATGAAGTATGTAAGATCATAAGACATTTAACTGGTAATTTTTGGATATCTAACTAGAATGTAAAAGAAAAGTTTGAATCTGTGTGGTTATTTAAAAAAATCTCAGGTACCTGTATCCCTAATTGTGATGGACTGGTGCTGCGTTTGCTGCTTGCTGAAGTCCCTCGCATGAAAGACTGTGGGTCCAAGATTATTATTATGATTATTATTATTTTTTGTGGTACCGGGGATTAAATCCAGGGGCGTTCTACCTCCGAGCTACACCCCCGGCCCTATTTTTTATACTTTTTTTTGAAACTGGGTCTCACGAAGTTGCGGAAGGCCTCACTAAGTAGAGAGAGAGAGAGACAGAGAGACAGAGAGAGAGCTGAGACTGGCTTCGAACCCAGATCCTCCGGTCTCCGCCTCCCAAGTACTGGGATTACAAACGTGCGCCACCACGCCCAGCTCAAGATTATTATTTTTAATATCGGGGTCGGCTGAGGAAGAGCCAGGCAATCCTCCTGACCTCCTGCAGTCAGCGTCCTTTTTTATTAAGGGTTTAAACAAAGCAATGGCAAGGAGGTCAGGAGTTAAGTTTAGGGTAACCGGCTAAATTTTAGGAAAATGCAGTTAGGAGCAGCTAGGTTTAGGGAGTGGCGGCTGGGGAGTGGCAGGCAGGGCCAGGTTTAGGGAGGTGCAAGGCAAACATTTCAGGGAGAAAAGAAAGTTATCAAAGTTCACCTTTTGGTCCTATCCAGTCCAAGGAAGCTTGTCTGCTTGCAGACAGTTTCCACTCAGCATGTACTGTTGTAAGTACCTGAGCCAGTCCAAAATGGCAACCTCATCGCGTGGGCTAAGATGACTCCCGACACCTAATGGACTTGCCTTATGGTTGTTTGGTTTTGCAGTGTGTAACTCTCCTTATGCCGGGAATATCTCCTATCCTTGGTGAGGAGAGGAGTCAACCTGCCAAATGCAGATGTCAGAACTGCCAGATAGTAGTCCCTCAGTATCCACCTGACCCCTCAGATACCAACATTCATAAGGACTCAAGATCCTTAAATAAAACGGCATAGTATTTGTATATAACCTACATATTCTCCTTGAGATTTTAAATAATCTTTAGACCAGTTATAATAACTAATTCAACGCAAGTGCTATATAAATTGTTGCTGTGCTATACTGTATAGGGAATAACGACAAGAAAAAAGGTTGTACATACTCAGTACAGTCACATTTTTTGTGTTTGTGTGTATGTGGTCCTGAGAATTGAACCCGGAGGCATTCTACTTCCAGACTACACCCCCAGCCCTATTTTATTATTTTTATATTTTTTATTTTGAAACAGAGTCTCACTAAATTGGTGAGGCCCTTGCTAAGTTGCTGAGGCTGTCATTGGACCTGATTTCCTTCTGTCTCAGCACCCTACTGGAATTACAGGTGCGTGCCACTTCACCCATCTTATAGTCACAGTTTTTAAAATGTATTTTATTTACGGTTGGTCGAATCTACTAATGTGAAACTCAGGGACATGGGGGACAACTGTCCTCATTTTCCAATGCACCCAGAGACGAGGGATATAACCTGGTTCCAGACTTCAAAATCTATCCTCTGCATTAGTGAATGATGCAAAGAAGAAATAGGAGTGCCCACTCGGAGAGAAGATGGTAGCAATCACGCCATATCTGGATTTCAGACGAGGGCAGTGCTGCCAGTTTCCAGTGGACTGTCTTGCAGCATCCGCAGCCGCCAGTGTCTGGAGTTCAGCAGAGAAATCAGCAGTAACTTCAAGGGATGAATCCTGAGATGTTATCTGAGCTGAAGCTCCAGCTGTCCTGAATTTGACCTTGGTTCTTCAATAAGGACACTAAATCCCTGCTCCTTTTCATTAGCCACAATCGCCTTCTAACTGTTGCAACTGAGAACCCTAAGTCTATAGTGAACAGCACTAAATAGTTTCTATAAGTAGAGTCTGATTTCACAATAATTTGGGAACTACTTTATTCCCCTTTGGTTTACAGTTGAAGCAATTCCTGCTTTAGCTATTTACATATCACTTAAGAATTTTTTTGTTTGTTTGTTTCCCTAAAGTTCTTTATGGCAAAGTCACTTCAGACGCTTTCACATTGCAGTATAAAAAAATGTACAAGTAAATAAAAATGCAAACACATGCAATGTTTCTCTTCTGGCTTCTCTATCTATAATCAAATTTTAAGTACACACTGAACAAATGAAGAAAATCAATGACATTTGTAGATTATAATTTCTCCTCAAAACATTTGATGAATTCACTTTGAAGCAATTTGCATGTCTTCTTTTCTGAAGAGATAATGGATCCTGTCATTGGTAAGTTGGAATATGAAATCAAACAGACAGTTACCAAACCAACTATTGTTAAGTTGAAGAAATAGAAAGTAACTTTTAAAATAGCATGCCTTAAAAATATTTTATTATAGTTACTTTATTAAACTAATATGCTGGTTTTCATTTTCAAACTTTGTAACCTTTTTAAGACCTAGTGCTAAGTATTTTTAAGAAGCAAAAATGTTGTTTGTAAAATAAAAAAAGTATCAAACCAGCGAAAGAGTTGAGAAGTGGTTTCAACAATTTAAAGTTATTCCAAGAATAAGGCTTTATTCAAAGAGGCAATGGAGTGTTAGTTAACGAATCCATTTGAAATAAATTGCATATTTTAGAAAATATGGAGGAAGCACCTATTTATATAGGTTTAGAAAGAGGAATGTGTTTCTAGCTCAAAATAAAAAGTGACATGGGGAACATGAAAGTCCTTTGTCAGGATTTCCACCAGGGTTTGCGGTCAGGTGTCTCCCTTTCCATCTTCCCTTCCATTCCAGTTAGCAGTGAGTTACTTGCTGCAGAGATTTTCTATTTCCCTTTCCAGTCAGTCCCCTTACTTTTTCATCCTGCTCTGAGCCCTGGGAACCTGACTTTTAATATTACATAAAGCTTTTTATCTTTCTCTCAATTAGTTTGACCAAAGGCAAACACCAGTCGCAGAGCGAGCCAACAAGGAAAAGATGAGGTTATGGTATATATTCCTGAATTTCCTCACTGTAAGTCCAAGTTGGATGACCGCCTCCCTCTCCTGAAAGCCAAAGCTCTCATAAAGCTGATAACTCAGTGTTCTACCCTTTGGGGCTTCAGTAATTGCTCTCCATTCTTGCCTTTTGAGCTTTCAAGTCATATCCATTTGTTGATTTTCCTGAACCCTACTTATATCTTTGTAAAGAGTTCTCAAATTAGTAATACGAGTGTGTTATCTGATTACTGCAGATAACCTGACTGATAGAACACCATCGTTGCTTAGGCAAATGTCTTATCATTTATTTATGTTGGTAGAACAGTTGAAGTCCAGAACTACAAAGACTTAGGGAGCACAATCCAATGCAAATTTATATGGCGTTATTGTTTTTAGTATTTTACCATTTTCTAGGAAATAACAAACTATTACAAATCAAAACATAATTATTTAGCTGATAATTACTTAACTACTTAACTGACCTATAGTACCAAAAGTTTTGTCTCCCAATTAGCACACTCTCTCTACATGTAGACAAACACTTGAAGTCAGGTGTCAGATCAGATCAGTCAACAGGGAATAAGAAGGCATTAGTTATCTGTTGTAAATAGTAACTACATTTTAAAATTGATAGAATCTGAGGGGAATCTAAATTTATAAAGACACAATTCCAAATGATTAAATAAATATTATGAAGGACATAGGCCAGATAATAAAGTATTTATGAGGAATGTGAGAAATATCTCTCTTATTTCCTACTTCTGCCCATACATTCTTCCCTCTCTTATCCTCTCTCCTTCTTTGTTGATTTATAGACTTCCCAGCTTCATAAATAATTAAAAAGAAATTAGAAAAATAGAGCAGGACTAGCAATATGAGAATACTGAAACGATGTTCCAGTAATAGAACTGGATTTTCAAAGATACGATATTTCATTTTAGGAGAAGAAAATTTGTTTTACCATATATACTCTTAGCTACATTAGATTACTTTATCAAAATTGTTTCTTTGGCCCAATTTATTTTATATTCATCAATAGGAATCATCACAAATTGGGTAATCTTTCTTTCAATAAATCATTTGGACATATTTGAAAGTGACATTGGCTAACTAAACCTGGAAAACAGAATTCATGGGAATGGTCCTGGATAGCTCACCACTCACTGCGAATTGAAAAGACCTTCAGAAGAATAGCAAAAATGAAAACTCCAGAGATTTAAGGAGCAGCAACTTGAAGACAGTTTCCCAAGGACTTTGACATCAGAAAAATCCTCTGACGGAGCTAATGTGAGCTCAAAAACCTCCTATGCCAAAGTTCCCCAGCTGGCAACAATCCCAGCGAGAGAACGCACTCACCATGCTGCGTTTTTGGTGAAGGAAGGAGTCTATGTTTCCTCACAGGAGATGATTCCACCATAATTACAAGTCCCCCCATAACAAATGATGGTGGGAGGGGAAAAACAATACCTCTTCACAAAAAAATTGTACTAATTTCAGAGGTAAAATATCTCCTTTTAGAAATTATAAATATTTCACAAGAAATATTTTATATTTTCTAACATCAATTTTCTTACAAGGTAATGTTTTTTAAAAACATTTTACATAATTGCAAATGTCATATCTTTTATTACCATGTTTGATTTTCTTATATTAGCAGCATACACTAATACAAGATTTTATAGTAGAGTTAAAATAGACAAAAGATACATAGACAATATTTATTTCATGATGGCATTTCAAAATCATAATTGGTCATTTAATAAACTTTGTACCCTAAAGGTTTTTATCAAATTTAGCAAAGGCACCATAGAATAGAGCACACCATAATGAAGACCTCATGCAGATATACTAAAATTTATAATGATATTAATTTGATAAATTATCCGAACTCACTATTCAAAGAATACTACATTTGTTAAGATATGAAATATAATCATCATGATAATATTGTGAAGAAAGCATTATTATTATTTTCTTTTATGTATAAGGAAATCGATGGACAGAGAATGTTAATATGTTCTCAAGATCCTGGATACAAATTTTTTAGCCTGTTTTTTTTTTTTTGGAACTGGACATTAAACCCAGAGGCATTCTGTCTTCAAGCTTCACCCCCAGCCCTTTTGAAATATGGTCTCCTTAAGTTGCTGAGGCTGGCATTGAAACTACAAGCCTCCCAAGTACTGGGATTACTAATAGGTGTAATCCTGGCAAAACTGTGTTCTTAACTACCACCCCCTACTACCTTTTTCTTCAACAAAGGACACTAATATACATATCTATTGACTAAATTCTAAAAAATTTAAGCTGAAACTTAGCAATCAACAAATACTATGTTTTATTTTGCTTCAACATATATGTTCTTTGATGTATATATTTTATTTAATGGTGTTTATAATTATCAGTAGTAGTTACACTGGTATAGTGTTTAGTGTGGTCATAGTGGGAGTATGCAGAGTAATTGCAATAGTAATAATACTATTACTATCGTTAATTGTATAAATAATGACAGAGTAATTGTTAATAGTATAAATGACATTTACTGGGAGTGTTAATAGTACAGGATATAGTTTATGAAACACCAATCAGACTGCAGCTGTACTATTTTATATACATTAAGACTTAAGAATCTAATCTGCTTCAGTAGAGAATATTATGCTAAGTAAGATCAGTCAGTTTCAGAAAGTCAAGGATTGTATGTTTTCTGTTATATGTGGAAACTTAAGAGAAAAATAGAAACATAAGAGATTTTAAATAATGTGGAGAGACACCCATTAAATAGTGGGAGGGGTAGGGGGCTGGGGAGAGGAAAAAAGGAGGATTAAGGAAGGAAATAGTTCAAATAATACTATGGCAATATGTGAAGGTTTTACTAATAATCTCACTAACACGTATGGGGAGGGGGAGCGTGGTAGGATGTGGAAGGAAGTATACCAAGACCTGTGTGCATGTATGTCTGTATCACATTGAACCTCACGATGCAATGCACTAATAAAAGTATTTTTTTAAGAAAGGATCCAATATTCCTCAACCTGAAGATGGTTATGATGCCTTTGTTGGGCTCTCTGACTCTCTGACACATGTGGGTCTGGTGCTGTAAGCAACCATGCTGACTTCTTCCTGGTTTTCTCTCATCATAGGGCAAACTAGCCAGCTGTTTTTTTTTTTTTAACTCAATGGATGGGCAGATTCAAAGAGAGGGAGGCAGGGTATGGTAGTGGCAAATACTTCTGCCATATTCTTTTGGCCAAAGAATGATCATAATCCAAGCCCAATTATAGGAGGAGAGGAAGAGGATTCCAACTCTTGTGGCTAATCACTGAAAAGTCAGATTGCAAGAGCTATAGGGAGAGAAATAATCATGACCCTTTTATTTTATCTAGCACACTATATCTTTAACATGTAGATCTGCGCTGTTTATATAGTGGTCTAAGCCATGTGTAGCTATTTAAATATAAATTTAATAGAATTAAATAAAATTAAAATTTCAGTAATTTAGTCACACAAGCTCTATTTTAAGTGTTCAAAGTCTACATATGCCTAATGACTACTTTAGTGGAATGAATTATAGAACTTTTCTATCATCTCAGCAAGTTCTATCAGAGCATTCTAGGTAATAAAATGTGACTGTAAGTGATGTGGGTTTCTTTTAAGCTAAGAACTGGTATGCTTCCTAGGTAGCCATCTTTCAATTAAGCTGAAGCCAGGATGGCTCAGCTAAGCTCAACCCATACCGAAGCCCCCCCAGATCTGAACTTAATAGATAGCTGTTATTTGAAACCACTGAGTTTTGGGATTGTATGTTACACAGTAAAAATAAGCAGATTCACATGTGTGAACCTAATTTTAGGTCAGGTTGGGTAATACAATCTAGCTGCATGATTCAAAAGGAAAGGAAGTGAATTTTTGGCAAACAGTTTCAGTCTACTGTCTTTTAGTAGGCACTAAAATAGTCATTGGTGTTATGCATATTGATTTTTCACTAGTAATCCTAATAAAAATGTTGCAATTTAGACATTATATCTATACTATAAGCATGAAGAAGGTGTGCCTCAGAAACTTTAAATCATTGAAAGATGTCAGTTTATTTGGCAAAGATTTTACACTTATCCCGAGGCAGACTCATCTTTAAACTTGGACTATCTATGCTTCCACTTTTCATAGGACCCTGCCTCTACCCTTTGCAATTTGACTTATATTTTATTGTTTTGTCTTCCATATAAAAGTAAAATTTGTAAAAACGTCAGAAATTATACCCCCTCAAATAAGCCTGTATACTTACCCTGAAGAAAAAGGTGGCTAATATTTTACTATGTTCCCTTATGATAATTTTTCTAGTATTCATATTTATCTCACATAGTTTGATCACATACTAAGTAAACTTTTACGTTCTATTGTTGTTTTTCCCAAGAAAATTAGTTCATAATTACCAAACTAACTTTGTCATTGTACCAATTTTTATTCAATATGTTTCCTAGGTTATAATATATACATATATATATATATATTCATATTTGAAATACTCTTTATTAACTAATCTCTAGGTGTCAAGCCTACATGATGTTTTCTCCACTTTATTTAAATTAATCTTCATAAATAATAGTTTCTATGCAGTAGAAATCATTATTTTTACTTTTATTTATTTATTTTTTTTTGCGGTACAGGGGATTGAACGCAGGGGCGTTCTACCTCCGCGCTACGCCCCGGCCCTATTTTTTATACTTTATTTTGAAACCGGGTCTCACGAAGTTGCGGAGGGCCTCACTAAGGAGAGAGAGAGAGAGAGAGAGAGAGAGAGAGAGAGAGCTGAGGCTGGCCGCGAACCCGGATCCTCCAGTCTCCGCCTCCCAAATTACTGGGATTACAAGCGTGCGCCACCACGCCCGGTTTTTTTTACTTTTATAAATAAGAGATACAGCCTCCGAGGCTCAAAGTGGCTTTAGAATGTGCCCAAGTTCACAATGTTAGTGTGTGATTGGGTCCTATTAGTGCTCAGTTACATCTACACTGTTTCCCTGCACCAGTCAAGAATGAGCCAACTCCTGCAGCTACATCTCCCAGGCCCTGGCTGGCTTGTGGCTGTGTTTGAGCAATGATATATACCAGTGTGAGTTTGGGAGGCAGGGAAAAGTACACAAGAATAGGTAAAAAAGGAGATGACAAGTAAAAGGGCATATTCCCCCTACCATTTTCCTCAGACAGAAATGCTGCAGCAGCAGCTGGTGCATACTTTGCATGTTTATCCTGTATTCAGGACTTTGATAATATCTTCCTCTACCTTTCCCAGCTAGTTGGTTGTGCTTCCTAGCCGCTAAATCATAGTTTATTTCAGCATCTTCTGTGACTTCTCACTTATAAGCACTCAAGTCCCTTTCTTATAATACTCAAGTGCAGGCTTGTGAAACACTTTATTGGTAGTTTGCCTAGTATACATGAACCTCTGGATTTGATCCTTAGCACTGATAAAAAGCACATTATTAATAGTAAATAAAATTTAAATGATTCTCATTTCCTTCTTCAACTCTGTACTTCTAAATATTTTCTTTAGTAAATATTTTCTGAAGCTAGGTGTGGTGGTGCATGCCTGTAATCCCTGTACTTGAGAGGCTGAGCCAGGAGGATTGCAGGTTCAAGGACAGCCTTAGCCAGTAGTGAGACTCTCAGCAACCTAGGGAGACCTTGTTTCAAAATAAAAAATAAAAACAAAAAGGGCTGGGAGTGTATCTTGGAGGTAGAATGCCCCTGAGTTCAATCCTTAGTACCACACAGACACACACACACACACACACACACACACACACACACGAATTCTCTGAAAAAATATTTTTAGATCAAAGTGTCTGTGAAAATCAAAGGTTTAGAAAACATTAACTGCTTAAAGGAAGAAATTAGTACAAAATTTTTGGCTTACATATAGATTATTGTGGTCTGGTCATGTAAAAAAAATGATAAGTCATGCCTCCCAAAATGGTCTAGGGCAATGTGGAACTCTTAATAAGTAGTTAAATCTCTTGGGCATTTACTGTATATTGAATAAAGAAACCAATATCCTGTAGCCTTTTGGTCAACACTTTGCTTTTTATTTTCCGAGGTCTACTGAATATCAGTATTACTGAAATCTTGGTTTAATTCTGGTTTTCTTAAATATCTAAAGATTTTTTTCAGAATTCTGATCATTCCTTATTGCCTTTATTTATTTATTTATTTATTTGATTTATTGGTGCAATGTATTCTCACATCTTGATGGGTTTCAGGGTGGTAGAAGTACACATGCACACACCGGCCAATTAGCCCTTCCCGAGTTCCCACTCCCATTCCCTCCCCCTTCCCTCCTTCTCATGCTCAGCATAGTAGTTGACTTCAATAAGTTTGTGTATGCAAACTTGTGCATTAGGATGTTTCCCTCTCCTCCACTCCCAACTCCCTCAGTTTCGCCACTGCCTTTACTCATCTAAGGTTTTCTCCATCTTTGTCTGGAGTCCCTCATATGCCCTATTCTCCCTAGCTTCTACATATTAGGGAGAGCATCCGACTTTTCACTTTTTGTGACTGACTAATCTCACTAAGCATAATGTTCTCTAATTCCATCCATTTCCTTGCAAATGATGTAATTTTGTTTTTTTATGGCTGCATAAAATTCCATTGTGTACATATCCCATAGTTTTGTAATCCATTCATCTGTCGATTGACTTCTTGGCTGGTTCCATAGTTTGGCAACTGTGAATTGTGCAGCTATAAACATAGATACACATGCATTAGTCTGGTAGTTTGGTTTCTATTCTTTTGGGTAGATGCCTAGAAGTGGTATTACTGGGTCATATGGTAGGTTCATTTCCATTCTTCTGAGGATCCTCTACACTGTTTTCCAAAGTGGTTGCACTAAATTGCAATCCCACCAACAGTGTATTAGAGTTCCTACTTCTCCACATCCTCACCAGCATTTGTTACTGTTTGTGTTTTTAATATTTGCCATTTTAATTGAGGTTAGGTGAAATCTCAGGGTAGTTTTGATTTGCATCTCTCTGATTGCTAATGATGTTGTACATTTTTTCATACATTAATTGGCCATTTGTATTTCTTCTTTTGTGAAGTGCCTATTTAGTTCACTTGTCCATTTTCTGATTGGGTTGTTTTTTTAGTGGTGAGTTTCTTGAGTTCTCTGTATATTCTAGATATTAGTCCTTTATCAGAGGAGTAGCTGGCAAAAATCTTCTCCCATTCTGTCAGCTCTCTCTTGAGGTTCTTGATAGTTTCCTTTGCTGCACAGAAGCTCTTCAGTTTAATGCAATCCCACGTACTGATCCTCTTTTTAACTTCTTGTACCTTTGGGGTCTTGTTGAGGAAGTTTTTGCCTGTGCCTTATTGCCTTTAGTTAACAAATAATTTCATTTGTCTTTGAGGTGAGAAATTTATTAGATATAATGTTCTTTCTTATAAGGTAAGAATTCCAGAAGAATCTGATATTTGCATTTCCTATATTTTAGTATTTTCTTTTTCTATATTAGTTTTTTTAAATTCATACCTGGATTGCATTATACATTTTCTCCTCTTGTTCAGAAAGTTTGTAATGTTATTATACAACTACTTTACTTCTTTCACTCTCATATTTCTTTATCAAAATATTTCATACAGAGATTTTATTTCCAAAATAATAGAATTCTAAACAGGTGTACTATATCTTCTTTATATAAAGTGAAACTCCCCTTTACCTAATAGCTTGTTAGTAATTTTGAGCAAGATCTCTTTTTTCACACAAGTAACATGGATATGTGAACATGATTACCATATCTCAGAATTCTTATGTCAAAATATCAAGTCAATTTTATTATCTATTTTTATTGGGTGCTTAATCAATGAACAATGAATTGGTCTCCATTATATTGAATTTTACATTTTTATCTGTATATTGTGTTTGCTTCCACCATATTAAGTTAAAGTCTCTAATTAGGTCAGCAAATCTTTTTGACAAAATTAAAAAACAAACTTCCTTTATTATTCTTTTAATGGGAGGAATTTTATCATTACCCAGTACTTAATATACAGATGTAAACTGATTTTAATTGTATTAATATAGTCAGTTTCATATATATGAAAAAATATATATATTTTCCAAAGTGAAGTCACTCAAATGGAAAGAAGAACTAAAACTCCAATTTGACTTCCACTGCTGTGGTTTTAATTTAGTGTTTCATTCATCCATTCACCCATCCAATCATTAATGGATGTGTGCATGCACATATTTATTCATTAAGTAATGTTATATTACTCATTCATAATTTTTGAACATGTACATATCAAATTCTTGCTATGTGAGATGCTTCATAAATTATTCTTGTGTTTTAGCTTTTGGGGGGCAGGATATTTTATCCACATATTAACCAGTAAATTAATAACTCAGCCATGAGTAAGTAATTTTAAAGTTACCAATATTTCACAGTTTAGGACATAAATGTTTTCTAATTGTTTTGTTTCCAATATATCATGGTTAAAGTGTACAATTAAAACATCTCTTTAGTATAGACACACACAATGAACACAGCTACACATGAATCATATGGATGCATGTCAAAGATAACAAAGAAAGACAGCATGCAGCTCGGTTGTAGAACACTTGCCTCATATGCATAAGGTCCTGGGTTTGATCCTTAATACCACAAAGGAAAAAAAATTACAAAGAGAGTAGGTGCTTGGGAAATAAGCACTTATTAGCATTTGTTATTGTAAGCATATAAAAAACTTAATCATTTATTAGTAGCCAGGAAGATTATTTATAGAATATGAGTTAATTTCAAACTGACTTTATATCAATGCACTTAAAATACCAAATATGAAATATAATGCTTAAAAATGCTAATGATAACATTTTGCTTTACAATAGTTTATGAATTAGATATTGACATGCATAACACAATTATAGTATTGATGAGATTTATATTGCAGTAGATATTCACTGACAAAAAATAAAAACAGTAAAATTTGTAACAATATGTGTTCTCATATGAAATGTATGATCTGTTTTTAAGCCACTAAGCTGCAATAAATTTTGCTTTCTTCCATGTTATCTTGTTTAACTTGATAGCAATAATTAGTTTTTTATGTCATTTCTTCAATTTTGTATCTTGTAGCCATGAGTTTTAGCAGTTCTCCAATATGTGTATTGATTTTGAAGCTTTGCCAATGTTTTTGGCTTTTGTTACTATGCAAAGAAGTGCATGTTTAACCTTTCAGATTATTGATCCTTAGAAGAAAGAAAGAAAGAAAGAAAAACGTTTTGATTTAGTGTTAATGTAAAGTTTATCATAACATTTTTCTGACATTTGTTCACATTTTAAAGATTATATCCAAGCTTTGGGCAAAAGTATAAAAAGTAGATATGTTAGATTTTCCTAAATAAATTTCTTCTCTATCTCTATCACTGATGCATTTTCAAATTACATTCATTTTCACTCTTCTATAGTGAGTGAATGTTCTGAGTTCTTTAATATGCATATTTTAAATGCCATTCAATTCAAATCAATATTTATTGATCATAAAATATGTAACAGGCATTTTGTTTAGCAATGACAATGTAATTCTACCTAAATATACATAGTCTTTGGCTTACAGACCTTATACACATACATGCACACATATGTAGATAGATATGTACACACATAGTAATATATATATATATGCAAACACATATGTACATGTTTCATTTATTCTTAAAATAGAAAGAAAAGTATTTTTAAAAAAATACTGTCTCAAGAAAATAAATGCTAATGACTTAGACATGTATATGATAGGAAAAGAGGTTAAAGTTGGAAAAATGTTAGGGAATATGTCAATTAAAATTCTTGTTGCAAATTATAGAAAGTCACTGAAAATTTGTTTCTGGGGAAAATGGGGGAGTATTTAAGGAAAACTGGGTTAACACATGAGAAAACCGATCAGTAATGGTTGATTCTTACTGGAACCACAAATTACAACCATCAACAGTCATGTCAGATATCATTTCCATCACATGGTCTCTTGTAGCTATTTTTTTTCTGCATGTCTGCTTCCTTTCCCATCTCAGCTATCTGCCCTTTCTCTTCCTTCAAGCTGGCTGTCTTAGAGCACTAGAGTTGCAATACGGCCTCAATCACCCTCTCTCCATCCACCCTTAGGCTTCAGCCATCCCTAGGGCCTGCCACCATCTGTTATGATTGTGAGCACACATTATTATGGGAAAGGATGTGAGGCGGAGGCAGAGAATATTCGGAAGCTGACCAGTCAGCCAGCATTAGCTACCTCTTATCTAGGGTTCCCGTACCTGCCTTAATATATCATTAAATATTTATTAACATTCTCTTTATTTTGTTGAATAAAAATTATTTACATAAAGTAATTGTTAGATTTGCCACTTCTTTGTGGCAAATGAAGTTCAAGTTAATCTGAGTCCACTATTAAACTTTCTATTCTCCCAGTTCCCAGAAAAGAGAGATGGAGGCCAGAAATGCATGCTGGAGCTTGATTTGGGAGATATATTCCTGGACAGTGAGGGTAAGCAAGAAGGGAGGCAAGCTCAGAGAGTATGGAGAAAAATGCAAGGCATTATGTGGAAGCTCTGGCCTCTTCGCAGTGAGTCATGGAGGAGACAGTACAAGGCTCAGCACGTGAAGTATTACAAGTATTTGGATAGATATCAGAGTCCATCTCTGCAATAGAACACTCTGAGGGAGAAAAAATAGCTTAACTTGTTAGCTCTTTCCTATTTCCACTCTTCCATCGGACAATGTTTGCTTCATTCAGAAATTTTGGTAGATGCTGAACAGGCAACATATAAGGTCCTGGGATATGGCTACTCAATGGAATCAGGAAGTGAATCAGAGAGGTAAGAGGTCCCATCTTACCTCTCTGGGCCTGTATGGAAAAGGTCTGTTGTGGTAGTTACTGAGGCCAAAGGAGGAGCCTAGAGTTCAGATCAGGTGAAACTAAAAATCTGAGAAGTCACCGAAGGCATACTGAATATAACCACTGGAAAATACAGAAGAAGAGGTATAAAAAGGTTACCTTAGGTTTAATTTCTCACAATTTTCCTGGAAAGAAGTTATATATATTTTTAATCCTAGTGAAGTTAACAAATGTCCAAAAGGAGACAGATGCAAGGAGACAGATGCTGGGGGAGTCAACATAGCACTGTGGGTGGTAGCACAGACTTTGAGTCAAACTATGGGTCCAAAACTTGAAAAAGGGATTATTTTAACAAGACTTATGCATCAAACATTAGCTATAATTAGATATAATTGAAAATTCATTGAGAGAACCTAAAAATATAGTGTTAAGAGGAAAATAAAACGTAATCATCAGCCACAATGTAGGAAGTAGCAAGAGATTGTCACTTTGACTTGATCAAGGAGAACAAGTCATGTAAGCTACAGAATTCTAACAGTAAGAAAAAATACATAGCTGGAAACACAAACAAATCTATGAAAACCAAAGTATTAACAAGTTTTTAGTAGAAACCCACAGCTGATTTTATTTCACATAGTGTAGATGCCAAGATTGTAAAGATAAATCCAACTATAAATGGATAGGCTTAAGGTCAACCCAGGTGAGCATTTAATAGGCAACCACATGTGGACTTGAATAATGGGTTAGAAACCTAAGGAATTCTTGCCACAGAGCAAGTTTGCAACCATCTGACCATTTTTTCTTACTAATTTTCATTGGGTTCTCAATGTTATTACACTTAAGACTGGAGACAGAGTTTGAGATCTGAGTAAGTTGACTCCTGTAATATTCAGGGATTCTCCATGGTACAAGACAGTGGGCTCACTGGAGGCCAGGAATATGGAAGAAGAAAATGAATTTCCAAAGGCACACCGTGACTTCATGAAATATAAAAATGTAGATGTAAAAAAGGGAAAGTAAAAGGAGTAAGAGAAATCACTCTCCTCTTTTGCCAACCAAGGCACTCTGGACTTTGTTGAACATTGTATACCTGTCCCATGAAGAGTGGGTGCAGTGTGGGCACAGGACTGCAAGATGGTTAGCCCTTCTCAGGGAGCAAGAGGTGGGACCAGAAAGCAAGGGTGACTCTACTGTGATAGAAGCAGCTGGAAGATGGTATATAAAACTAGATATTTCTCACAGCCAAGAAAGCTCTTCTATTATTTATGAAGCAGTGTAATATCAATCTACAGTAGACCTGACTTTTTAAAAAGATCATACAGTAAATTTTAAACCAAATCTAAAAAGACACAAAGATATATAACTAAAAACACATATGAAGAAAAAGTTGGAATATTGCAAAAATAGATCACTCAAAATAAATGAGGGAAAAAGAAAGGTAGGGACAAAGAAGATACCGAATAGATAGAAAACAAACATAAGTAGTAGACATGAACCCAACCCACCACATTAAATAAAATTGGACTAAGATTTCCAATGAAAAGGTAGGCTTGGGAACACTGGATTTAGAAAATAGAAAGAAAACCAATTATGTTTATAAAAAAATCTTAAGATAAACTGACAATAACAGCATAAAATATAACAGGTACAAGACAAATTCTGGAAACACTAAGAAAATATACAAACTGATATAGATCAAAAGGTATATTTTCAAGTATAAAAATCAATTCAGAAAAATACATAAAATTCTAAATACATATATGCAATGATAGAAGGGTCAGTTCATCAAAAGATATAGCAATCCTGAATGCTTATGCCTAATGATACGGCTTTAAATTTTATGAGGCAAAAATTGACAGAAATAAAAAGTAGACAAATATATGATCATACTTTGGAATATATACAATACCAGTCAATATGTAGAAAATATGAATAATATTATCAACCATTTCTATCTTACTGAAATTTATAGAATACTACATCAAACAAATACATTTTTCTAATGTGTATTCTGAATTCTGTACATTAAGTTTTTCACCTAAATAGACCATATGAGGTAACATAAAATCAGTCTTGATAAAAGTCGCAACTCAAATTCACAGTATTTTCTCTGATAACAATATTATAAATAAAAAACCAGCATATAGATAGAAAATTTCTAGGTATTTTGATGATAGTAATACACTATAAATTACCATTAGATTGAAGTAGAAATAATAAAGGGAATTAGAAGATATTTTAATTGAATGATATTAGTCAAAACAATACATCGAACTATGTAGGATGGAATTAATGCATTACTATAAAAGAAAGAAGAAGGCTAGAAAAGGAAAAATATTGGAGCCAAAGTAAGTAAAGGAAAGGAATAATAAAAATAAGGGTCAGTATCATGGAAATAATAAAAATACTTTTAAAAACTATGAAGCAAATCATTAGTGTTAAATATTGATGATTTTTAACTTTGAAAAGTACTTTGGCCGGGCGTGGTGGTGCAGGCTTGTAATCCCAGTACTTTGGGAGGCGGAGACCGGAGGATCCTGGTTCGCGGCCAACCTCAGCGCACATGCGCGATCTATCTCTCTCCTCTCTCTCTCTCTCTCTCTCTCTCTCTCTACCTAGTGAGGCCCTCTGCAACTTCATGAGACCCGGTTTCAAAAATAAAGCATAAAAAAAATAGGGCCAGGGGCGTAGCGCGGAGGTAGAACGCCCCTGGGTTCAATCCCTGCTACCGCAAAAAAAAAAAGAAAATTACTTTGATGAGACTGATAAAAAATACTGAGGGAAACACAGAGAATACTAATTACCACTTACAATATCTGAAATGAAGGAGAAGACACCATTACTGAATATATAAATACTTAAAAATGATTACACAAAAGCCGGATGTGGTGGCGCACGCTTGTAATCCCAGTACTTTGGAAGGCGGAGACCGTAGGATCTGGGTTTGCGGCCAGCCTCAGCTCTCTCTCTCTCTCTCTCTCTCTCCCGGTCTCTCGGTCTCTCGGTCTCTCTCTCTCTCTCTCTCTCTCTCTCTCTCTTTACTTAGTGAGGCCCTCCGCAACTTCGTGAGACCCAGTTTCAAAATAAAGTATAAAAAAAAAATACGGCCGGGAGTGTAGTGCGGAGGTAGAACGCCCCTGGGTTCAATCCCCGGTACCGCAAAAAAAAAAAAAAGAAATAAAAATGATTACACAAATATACATGCCAGAAAAATGCATAAAAACACACATGACAAAGTATTTTAAATGTGTAAAACTGAATATGGTCTTTGGATTGTGTTAATGTCAATTTCCTTGTTTTGTTATTTTATGACAGTTATGCAAAGTTTTGCAATTTAAAACCAGATAAAGTGTACTTAGGACCTAATTGTAGATTTTTTTCGCAAATGCCTGTGAATTATATAGAAAGAAAAAGTTTAAAAGCACATCAAGACACATGCTATAGAGTAAATAATAATGATAAATATCAATGAAAGGAAAAAGTCATAAATCCTTATGTCAAAATTCCATAATTTAAATTAAAATGACAAATTCTTGAAATCAAAGCCTACCAAACCTTTCACAAGAAACACATTATGAAATATAAATGGACACATAGCTATTTGAAAAATTTAATTCATTATAAACAACCTTTCAATAAAGAAAAGTGCCGATTGCCATTAGTCACCATCAAGTTAAAGTTCTAGTGAATTGCTATTTAGTACTCACTAGGATGGCTAAAATTAATCAAAACAACATATAAGTGGTGGCTAGGTTATGGAGAAATTAGAACTTTCATATGTTACTGATATCAATTTAAAATGGTAGAATAACTCTGAAGAATGTTTTGTTAGTGTCATACAAATTACACATGAATCTATATTATGAACTGCAAATTCCACTTAGTCATTTACATAATAAAAAAATCTGAGAAAATAACATTTTAGAGAATATTCATAATTAGATGAATTTATAATAGCCTAAAACTGGAAATGGTCCAGATGCCCATCAACAGGAGAATGGAACAGCAAATTATGACATATTTGTGCAATGAAATGCTACTGTTCAGTAAAAAGGAAAACTAGGTAAAATTTAATGTGGATGAGTTAAACAACAACAAAGATGAGAGCCAAATGCAGAATAATTTATAGTGTATGATTTCATTTATATGACATCTAGAAGCAGGTAAAGCTAACCTACTCTCAGGGATGATTTAATAGGGGAAGAAGGACCCTTTGAAGGTGATGAAGCTTTTTTATTTGTGCTTATATGGATTACATAATTGTAAAAATATATCAAATTGAATACATGAGATTTGTGCATTATGTTAAATGTATATTCTGTCTAAAAATAAGTTTAAACAAATTCCTAAAAAACAACTCCAGTCTTTAAGAGATCCATATGCACATGAAATATTAATATGAACTTCTTTTATATGATACAGGAAGAGGGCATCACGTGGACAAAGGAGTTTCAAAGAGGATGAGGATGCAGAAGAAAAATAATAAATTTTATAAAATATAAAGAAAATTCAATTGTATTTGCAGCTGAATATCCTCATCCTTTGTGAAAGGACCATGATACTTTAAGATTTGGTGCATTCTCTTTCATACTGTTTTATTTCAGGTAAGATAGTGAGAGGTCTTGCTTGAGAACCGATGCATGGATTTTGAAGTGCTTTCTGATGTTCTTTACTAACTTTGGGACATTTCATTTTCATTTAAGAATTATGAAACTTGCTTTACTTTTCAACACTGAAGAATTCGAAATAACTTTTTAAAGAGGATTTATAATAAACCTCCTGAAGAAAACACTAAAAAAGGTTGGTGAGCTATTAGAAAATGTAAACCTATCTGTACATGCCACTTTGGGCTTGTCTTCCCTCAAGGGCACCCTGTCTTTTCAATTAATTTGAAAAAAAATGCTTTATATATTCTAACAACCAGAAAAATAATCCCAGTTATATTTTTTTATACTTTTGGGCATATTGTCTTATTCTGATTAGATGTTTCATTTTGGTTTCCTTCCTGGTTCCTATGAGATATATACAGAAAAAAAATGTAGATTTTCCACACAAATGCTCAATGAGATTCTGCCATACTAATAGACGCCAGATATTAAAAAAATTTACTTTTAAAAATCTTGAATTTTTTAGGACACAGGGAGATAATTGTTCATTCTTTGTTTCAGATAAATTTTTAATTAAGAATTTACTTGTTTTCTTCTTACATTAAACTCTGTCTTTGTAAAATTTGAAAGGTTATTTGGAATCCCTAGCTGGAATCTCTTCCTAAGTAAAGGGAAATTTGGTTTATATTATTCTATATATGCCCTTAATGCTTGTCTATTGCTGATAATTTATTTTATTTTTTATTTTTTTCAGAGACAAAGACAGAGGTTTATTTAGGAAAGTAGGGGATACACATTCAAGGGAGAATGTGGGCCATTTCAAGAGAGAGAGAGCACCTTTGGGGATCCCACAGTTCTTCTTTTTTAGAAGATCCCTGTGAGGAGGTGAGGCTCTTTAGGATCTATACAGTTTTTCTCCTTCCTTTTCAGTTTGTCTCCTTTTTACCTATTATTTTTATTTTTTCTATCCTACCTAATCCTCCCCCAGACTTCAATCCCTTAATCTTAAGGGTTGATGAAGCATGAAAGTCCATCTTCTATAGCTTCTTCAATGCTGACAAGGGACGAAGGGATCAGAAGTCTCATCCTAACTGACCTAAGGAGATGGAGACAAACTGGCCTCAGTTATTGAATTCAGTTCTTTACAGTCAGGTCAGAAGCTGACTGTAAAGGACACAGCCCCAAGAACATGAGGATCAGTAGGTGTTTTTTCCTATGTGCCTGAAGTTTTTGTTGTGCCCATTGTACCACATCAGCTATCAGAGCTGCTGAGTTGACATTGATAAGCCCGGTTACCTGGTCAACAAAGCCATTCATCTGTTTTTCGATGGTATTGCAATTGTTGTGGGTGTCTACACGAAAAATTGACATGTTAGTACATTGTGCAATAACCCAGATATCTTGCCAATGCTTTTCCCCACAACTCTGTACTCTGGACCATCCGTTGATTAGTCTTTAAACTGGAAGCCAGGTAGCCAGTCTATTTTTAACAGACCATGAGACAATATATATAGCATCGCATTGTGAAAAGTCCTCGTGGTGCCTGGCCCGAATCACATCATACAATTTAGCATATTAACTACTATCACACTGTTCCTTAGTACTAATAATTTTCCTAATATAAGGATTATATGCCACTACTATCTTTTTATGATTTTACATATTTAGCAGAGCCATCTATAAACCAAGCATCTCTCCATCTCTCTCTCTCTCTCTCCATCTCTCTCTCTCTCTCTCTCTCTCTCTCTCTAGGTTTAAGGTTGTCTTATATTTCTTTTTTCCACCTTATGGGAGACCTCATTAATTCTTTAAGTAACTTTAAGTTTCTGGTTTAGCAAAGAAATTACCATAATCAAAAAGAAAAAAGTTCCACAAGAGTGGAAAGAAGCAAGGTTCGTGATTCATAGTACATAGGAGAATGTAAACATGTTTTAGTTTTTAATTTTGAACAGAACTCATAGATCTTTCAGTACCTTACAGAAAAAGGAATTTTTCCTTTTATGGTTTGTTGTGATCCTGATCCTGCAAAACCTCTAGAGGGACAGGTTTAGTTTTATAACATTTTGTAAAGACCGAGAAGTTCTGGGCATCAGTGCCATATTATATTTCTTCTGTGAGCCTAAAAGTAGATGTACCATTTTAAATTATAATATAAAGGGGAGCCAAAGTCAGAATATATCTAGTTAAATTGTGTGGGTGGTATTTTAAGTGGCTCCATGAGTATGAGTCTTCTTTTACTCCAGAATAGCACACTTGTTTTGATTATACTTTCCTAGAAATGAAATGAAAGCGATTGTATGTGAAGCACTGTTATGTGCAGTTGAATTTATTCTTTACTACCTTTTCTTCAGAAAAAAATATTTTGTTCAATACATTTTGTAAGAAATTGATACAGAAATTTGAGCTTCCCAAAGAAGAGTTGTGATTTAAACCCAAAACTCAAAAAGACATGTAGCTACAGTCCCGGGGGTATACACAGTAGGACAATGTCTTGCTATTGTGGAAACTGTACACCGATAATGGGTAACAGCATATATCTAGCTAGAATTATCACTTTCCTCTTGAATACTTTATGCTACCAGACAGAAAGTTAAAATATTAATGACAAATCAGAAAAGGAAATTATTTAAGAGGACAACAGAGGTGGGCCTATAGATGTGCTTTGAGGAAAACCAAGTTTTTAAATGGAGTTTCTACAGTTAATGAAATATTTATAGAAACTGGTCATCTGGATGAAATAAAAAATAAATAAGGTGAAGGAGTACAGACTATGAAGAAGTATCTATACCTCTTGTCTACAGTGCAACTAGAAAATATATTTGAAAGTGTAAGTGAAAGCCAATTAGTGACAACTTTGACAATTCAAATACCAAGCAAAGGTGAATGACTGAGAGGATAATGATGTTCTCAAAAGAAATTGAGGACATAAAAAAAGATTAAATGGAAGGAAGATAATGTGTGTGATCCTGCGAAAACTGAGTTTGAAGTGCTAGCAGAGCACTTGAAGGAATATTTGAGCTGATAATTTATTAAAAATGTAGAGATGGTCTATGGGATAATTCCAGTCCCAGGGTTTGGGTTGAAGAGGAAAAGAACCATGTAACAAATTTATGTAATTGATTCACTCTTTCCCCCTTGAAGGGAGACATTGGAAAAGGGAATAGGAAGTGTGGTCAGACCTCCTTAGGTAAGTGTTGATAACATACTAATAGAATCTTAACTGCAGTCCTAAAATGTTTTTTTAGTAATGCGTATCTGATCACCTTCGATTACTTATTTTCAGTAAAGTTAAAGATGTATGTAGTTGGTTGACTAGATAAAGGAAGCTTATTGTATAAGCATTTCTTATATAATTACACTGAGGAGCATCAAAACTGGGACAATATTCTTTGAGAAGAATATTTCTATACACATCGTTCAGAGCTTGTTATTGTGAAACCGATTTGGAAGCTGAGTCTATGGAATCATACAGAAGAAGCAGTTTTCTCTGATGATTGTAACACTAATGTAGTTTGGCACTGGATGTCATATATGATTTGTGTGAATCTGCCTTAATAACTCTTATATTTTGGATTGAAAATGTCCATTGAAAATGTTCATGGATTGGAAGCATGTCCCCTATGCAGTAAGGTTCAGAGATGGGGCATGGCTAGAGGAGCCGGGCCCTTGGGGGTTTGGTCTTGGGGATTATATATGTCTGTGGGTCCCCACCTATCTTTCCTGCTTTCTACCACCATGATGTGAGAGCCAGCCACGGACCTCCACCATGCACGCTGCCCTTGCCACCACCGCTGCTGCGGTTTATGCTTGGAGCCAGCCCTGTGCACTGCAACCTCTCAAACCCTGAGCCCCAGTAACCTTTGCTCCCCTAAATTGTTCTTGCTAACATCAGTGGTAACTACTGATTTTAATTCGTTTTCAAACATGAAGAATTGGGTTTTAAAAGTTAGGTAACTGGCCAAGATCATCACACACATAGTATATTTTAGAGCTAGTTTCAAAATCCAGACATTCTGCTGACAACATCCTCAGTTAAATCTTGCTGCAATACAGACAGAGCATCACTGAAACTGCAGTTTGAGAATTAGTAGAACAAGTGAAATCAGAGGATAGCTTACACGCTACAGAAATGAGAAATAGAGCCCAAACGCCATATAAAATAGGACTTAGGAAATGAGAAAAATGAAAACACTGGTGATTTTGATCAGAAAAGAAATTTTATAGCTTGAGTCCATGGAAATGTTGAGCAGCAACTAGGCTTGGGCAGATGACTGAGGAGGAACGAGTGCAGATCCACTAACTTGCTTTAAATTTGTCAAATCTGCAGATGGTTGAGGTATTACCTTGCTAAGTGACACTGTCTGTAATGTCAAGTGGATGGTCAAAGAAGTGCAAATGCAGTTGTTTTAAAATTGTATATAAAGAACCTGAAAATAATCTTAAAATGGGTTTATCAATTGGCTTCTGGAAATTGAATGGATTTTGGAAATATTTCAGCACAAATAAACTAAGTCAGTACAAAAGAAAGATTTTGATACATTAGATTAGGGCATAAGAGTAAATCAGAGCTGGGCATGGTTGCACATACCTGTAATTCCAGGACTTGGGAAGCTGAGACAGGATGATCGTAGATTTGCGGACAGCCTCAGCAACTTGATGAGACCTGTTTCAAAATAAAAATAAAAAAGGGCTGGGGTGTAGCTTGTAGATAGAATGCTCTGTACTAAAATAAATAAATAAAATAACATAAAAATTAAAAAAGAGTAAATCAGGCAGCTCGGGGCAGGGAGTGGGAGTGCTCAGTGGCACCTGCTTATAATTCCAGCAACTCAGGAGGTTGAGGCAGAAAGAGGATCATAAATTCAAGAGAAGCTTGGGCAACTTCATGAAACCCTGATGTTGATACCCTGACATATATCAAAATGTATAATTACAATGCACCAATAAATGAGCATAAAAAAATAAAAAATAAAAAGGGCTGAGGTTTTCGTTCAGTGCAGAGTGCATGCTTAGCATGTGCAAGGCTCCGGGCTTAATCCCCAGTACTTCATGGAAGAGGAAGCTGGGCTGATGGAGAGCTTTTGTTCCTGCTTTTCCTCTAAGTTGCTGTGACCTTGGTCAGGGCTCTTGACATCTTGTAGTACTTTCATTTCCTTATGTTTTAAATTGGGATAAAAGCAAAACCTATTACCAAGGTCATTGTATTAAAAGAAAAATTTGTGTGCAACTTTTTAGCACAATGTCTGATATACTGTCTTCAATACCTAGTGGGATCAATATTATTATTGAAGATATTTTGCTAAAGAAAAAATATTATATCTAGCTTCTTGGTAAGTTAAGAGTATTGATGATTTTTGCTACGATCATTATTTTAAGAAGACATTTTATCCTGTTGCCCTGAATTCCAAACAGAAAGCATTTACTTAATATGATTTTATTCTATTATGTTAGATTTTGCTATACTATCCACCTCTTCACCCTTTGCTTTTCTTAAGGACCGATTACCTTGTCAGGAACCATTGAGATGTCAATATGCCTGCATTAACCTTGTTTTGACTTCTTCAAATAAGGTAGATACTAGTACTAACTGTTCGGCAATTGAAATGACTTATTTTTTTTAATGCAGTTGTTTGTTTAAAAAATGTACGACAAGTAAAGGAAATCAATTTGAAAAGCTGAGAGCAGAATGTTAAAATATTACCTTCACATTGAGGCAAATTTAACAAGAGAGTGCATTTATTTATTGTGCCTGGATTTCTCTCTATAATTGCATTGTATTTCCAGGCTGCTATTTGTGTATGAATAAGTCTCACCCTCACTCTGCAGTACCTCGTCTCTCCTATTAGACCTTGGATTTGAGTTATAATGGTAGATTAAGTTTTAACTGCAGACATAAAGCTGCCTCCCTATCTGAAAGTGTAGCTTTATGCACCCACAGTTTCACTACACAGCTTTCAGTTTCCCTCTATACTGCAATTTCCTTTTTTCTAGAATTCTCCAGGTGCTTGAATGCAATTGTTTGTGTGAGGTATATTTGGTCAGTGAGGCATGTAATACATTTATAAATTACATAGTCAAGATTTTTCATAGACGAATTCTAGGCTTTATTTATAGTACTTTAAAAATCACACTCTTTGTCATAAAATAGATTAGCGTTTCACTATAAAAGAAAAGAAATTGCACTAAAACTAGTTGAAAACTATGGATGTTTGTATTTTATTCTCTTTATAATTTGCTTTGATAACAGTAGCTAACCTTAAGTCTGCCTTCCTGGGTTTTTTCTATGTTGAGAAAAATGCATAAAACCACTTAGGGAAATTTCATGGTGGGGAGGTGGAGGGTGTAATAATAATCCTTACAGTTTAAGTATTTCATTTAATTCTTACAACAATTCAATAAGGTAAGTACTAGTAGTATCACTCCATTTTGTAAATGAGAAAAAGGGTGTTCAACAAGTTCAAGGAACTTGAGGAAAGATATTCTCCTAGTAAAGGGAGATCTAAAAAGGTGCTCAGGTCCCAGAGCCCTCTCCCTGTAACCAGTAAGGACAATGCTATATGCCAGAATTAATGATAATATCCATTGCATTTCAGATTACTACTATGGGGCAGTCATTTTTAATCTACTATCTTAGAGTGGGTTTCTTATCTACATTAAGATCCCCAGAGAGGTCAACTAGCTGTATCCTTACAAGTAGGCAGAATTCTTATTTAATTTTCACTTTATTCAACTCCAAAGAGAGTAGCCTATTTACACATTTTTTTAGTCAGTGGAGAATCATCGAATATGTGTACTTGACAGGTCAAGGAAAACTCTTTGGGAATGTGGTATTAAGAAGGAAAAAGGGCAGATGTGAAATCACAAGATGTGTTTTCAGTTATGCTCCACTATTTTAGTTCCAGTGTCTTTTTATTTATCTGGAAAAGAATTTTTTTTTGCATATTTTACTTTGGTGTGCAGAAATACCTTTCCTTGTTCACTAAGCATGGCTGGGTCTGGGAGAAGTTCCTGAGAATATATTGATTTTATGTTAAGCCATTTCTGAGAAATTGACAATGGGTTTGACAAAAGATTTTCTTTGTTTCAGACTTCTAGAAAGTGCATTACTTTATTCCGGAAAATAAATGTTGTAGCTAGAGAGCAAAACTTGTGATAAGGTACAAAATTATATTTAAAGCAAGCAATCCCAGCAAGGTGAGTGGAAGGTCTATATTACAGGTCCTGCTGTACCTCTGTGTACCTGGGCATGTGGAGGAGCACCTCACCTCTCTGAGCCTCAGTTTCCTCATGCATAAGATGGGGTAGTAAATGTTGGTTTGTACAGTAACTATGAACTCTAATGTTGTGTGAAATTATGGAAGCAGGTGGAACAAAGAATATTATTTTAAAAGAAAATACGGAATACGAAATTAGATACAAATGGATATAGTTGTTAAATAGTGTCAGCAAGCCTTTATCGATTGATTCTCACATTTTCTGAGAAACAAAATTATAAGCCATTTGGTGCTTAAGTATAAGCAAATATCACCAAAATATGGAGAAAGTCAAGTCTTAGGAACATTTACCTGGGAAATAAATCCTGTGTCACCAGTCAGAAGAATTTGGCATGAAAAGCACATTGAAACAGACCAAAGATGCAATAGGAGATACTGCCCTAAGTGACTTTTGTAAGGGACACCTTAAACATTTACTCTAATAGACACAACTTCAGTAATTTTATATTTTATCTTCATAAGCATATACAGTTAGTTCTATGATAATACAGGTTTTGAAAAAAATCCATTTCATGCAATGGGCATATTAGTCAACAATTTGAATATAATGGAAATGCATGTTTGCTTATTCATGATTTTGTTCATCAGAAACACTAGGTGAACACAGATAACTGCATCCAGCTGAAATGAGCTGTGTAGGAATACACAAAAGACACCAATGCACAGGCCTCAAACATCTGCCGCCTGCCTCAGCCTTGGTTCACAGTGTGTTATTCAGCTAGGTTATGTTTTGCTGTTTAGCATTTATGAGAGGAGATGTATATACACATTTTTCTTAATTAATTACATATATATGTCTTTCAACATTCCAAACATCTGTAATCTTTTTGGTCCCAGAACACCAAACAATGAGTGAAAAGAAAATATTTAGATAATGAGGGGATTGAAATAATAAAGTATTTTGGAGGAAACCACAGAACATTTGATATTTCCAGCTACAGACATAAAGAAATCTACACTGTAGAGCATTAGAGGAACACACACACACACACACACACACACACACACACACACAAACTTAAACTTAAAGTGCTATAAAGTCATAAGAACATGGTATAAGAATAAAGAAAAAAGAAGAGGAAAGACTGCCATACAAGAAAAGATTGAAGAACAAACAGCAAAATTTCAAGAGCAATTATTTATACAATTAAAAACACTCTATATGACAAACCTATGCTGTCCATGTGATTCATTTTGATCTAAAATTGGCTGGTTTAATGATCTTAAGCATTACTATAAATTCTAAAGTTCTCAGCTATTGGACCAAGCTACTAGTGCATAGAAGTAATCTGAGGGGAAAAAATTCCCAGCCATTATACAGAAATTATTTGAAATAAAACATATAATCAAAACCAACTGTTGTTTTACTAAGTGGATTCTGATCCACACGTGGAAATGAAACTACTCTCGGAAGATCAAAAGTACAAGATGATATAATAAGAGAAAATAAAACACAAGAAAATCTCACTTCAATGTATGAAATCATTAATATTAAAGCAACACACTCCAGGGAAATTTTGCACCCAGGTGGTGAAACAATCGCAATTAAAAACATAGAAAAATGCAATATCTACCTATAGCACCAGACCAGGTGAAACTGCAAGCTTCAGTGTAGAGCTGGGAGGTCCCAGCATCAGACTCTGTGGTCCTGGTTTCAAAGATGGGTCCCAGGCCGTGCGTCCACTCTACAGGTGAGACCCCAAATAGATGCTTTGGTCCTTCTCCCTTTTATGGGGAGGGCTGAATTTGTGTGAAGTCACTAAGCCTTTTGGCAGTTGGCCAAGGGGCCAGTCTTGCATCAGAGATCAAACCAATTTTTCCTGGTGTCTTGGCCTCAGAGAGTCTGGTAAAGAGGTTAGTTTATTAAGTATACACATGGTCAAAAAACAAAGTAATATACCATGGTAGCATAAACAAAGCAATCAGTATACCAGGTTAGCAAAGAGCACAATGACATTCCCATTCCAGGGAAACAAGCTAAGAAAAGCAAGGTGAGAAGATTAAGAGGAGAGGGAGGGAAATGGAGGGGGAGACTTACATCCATATGCACTGCAACTGTTCAATTTTGATGAAACAGATATCACTCAGAGATGCACGTCTCAGAGGGACTACATCCCAAGGGAAGAAGACATCTTGAGATGAAGAAAGAGAACTACTTGTAATTCTATGTGTGATGCATGGTACAATGTGGAGAAGACAATGAGCTACACTCATCCTCGCCTGGTGTTACGACCTCATATCCAATCCCACATGATGCTCCCACCACCACTTCACAGAATCTCACAAGCAGCCTGATGTCCACACTCACTTCCTGGAGCAAGCATCTGGATTTTTTAAAGATAATTTGATATACTGATTATAGTATACATTTCTTAACCATTTAACATATGTAAAACTGTGCTGCCATTTTTATTAGATTTCTGTCTTTTTAAAAAGTGGAACCCTGAGCTGGGCAGGGTGGTGCACACCTGTAATCCCAGTACTTGGGAGGCTGAGAAAGGAGGATCGCAGGTTCAAGGTCAACCTCAGCAACTTAGCAAGGCTCTGTTTCCAAATAAGAAAGAAAAAGGGCTGGGGTGTTGCTTGGAGGTAGAATGCCCCTGGATTCAGTCCCTAGCACCACACACACACACACACACACACACACACACACACACACACACAGTATGACCCTGAGGATGTTTTTTTACCATGATTCCAATCCCTGATTTTTATTGTGCAATTTTGCAAAGCAAGACTAATTTTAAGGTGCATTTGTCATATTGTAGCAGTACTGACAACATGTTCCAACAGAATAGCTTAGCTGCTTTTTTTCTCCTTTCTACTTCTTCACCTTCTTAATCTTCTTCATTAATTATAAAAGTAAAATGCTTGTTTAGAATTGAATAGAGTTAAAAAGGAAAATTTAAAAAGAAAGAACACTGCCATCAAAACCATTCTACTCCGTAACCTTTTTCAAATCTTTGAATTATCAAAAAACATTTTTAAACATTGTTTAAAAATCAAAGTATATTGATTGTTAAATGCCTATGTCTCTTTCCTCAACTGTTTTAAGGGTTGCATAAAACAATTGGTACCAACAGAATACTTACAACTAAGCTTGGCATATAGTAAGTATTCAATAAGTGTAACATAACATTTTAATTTCATTCCAAGCATATTCTCTTGTGAGCATCTAATAGGTTAAATAAATACATGTTCATTTTTCAGACTCAATCATAATTAACAGTGTTTAAGTCATACATGCTATTGAGTAATAAAAGAGCACAGAAGGATTGATAATGTTAAAGGAATGTAAGAAACTCTTACCACGTGTCAATGTTTGGGTTCATCAGGAACCATGATGGACTGGTCAACACCTGCAAAAGGGAGTGGCAGGAAGCGGGAGCTGGCAATGGCAGTAGATGCATTCTGATGCTGGCCGAACAGCAACCCCAACCAACTTCATGAGGATGCTCTGGAGCTAAACAGAGCTGTTAGAGTCATCCTTTATTGAGCTGAAATGACCAGGCAGTGGAATAACCCCCTCTACCAGTCATTTGAGGTATAATACAACCCAGCAGGGCAGGACCATAGGTGAGGAAGCCTCAGCACTTGAAGCCATCGCCGAAGTTGCCAATAGAAACTTGTCTGGCAACGGCATCCATCACAGCTGAAACAAGTCTTTGTTGAAGGGGAATCTGAACAGCAAGTACGTTTTAAACAGAGGAAATGGTGAGGGGATCACCAAGCCCACTGTGACTTTCCATTCTTATGAATGAATGCTTCACTAGGTAGGAAAAGGCTCCATATAAGGGTGGGTCTCTGGTTACTTATAAAAATTAAGTAAATTTTATCATAATTTGCATAGGGGAAAAGGAATATAAAGTGACCAATAATGATAAAAATATTTGGCAGTAAATCTTGAGTTTGCCAAACCAAGCAGAAAAAGGACCGTGATCATTTCCTCAAGGGAGGTGGGAGTTTAGATCACCTGAGAATGTGCGATGTCAATCTTCACTCTGCTGTTTTCTGGCGTGGACCTAATATGGTAGAAGCTATATCTGTATTGTGAATCGGTATTTGAGTACTTGAGAAATATCCCTTAGGATGCGTGGAACTTTGCCTCCCTCAAATAAAACAAGCTAAATATTAGAGATTTATACCATCTCTTTATGTGTACATAAAATGAGGTATTTTGCATCTGTGGCATTTTAATTACATAAGAAGAAGGAGACCTGGATTTGTTTTACTAGATAGTCAACAATATTTCTTTACAATATACAGTACTTTGACAAAAATTCTAAATGTTCGTGGCTTAGTAAATTTGGGTTTATATAATAAGATTTAAAGTTAGAAAAAATCATATTTCTGTATTTGGAGCACTGAGCTGTCAACTGCCTTACAGTCGACGGTCTTTATCAACAACTTGACCCAGAGCATAATGATCAGAGGGTTACATACTGAGTTTCTGTTTCCGATTCCCAGAGAACAATTCTCTGTCCATTATATCTGACCCAAGTAGAATCTAGACATGAATTTGTGAATAATCCCACTGTATATGAAACTTGGTGCTTTTGATTAGATGTTGCTGTGGAAAGGTTATCTTATCAAACTAATAAATGAACTGCTGAACAAGCTGACAGACTGGGGCTGGAAATGGCTTTTGCCCCATGGCTCAATTACAATCCAGCCAATAGGAAGGCAGGGAGGAAAGCTAAAGGTGATTAATTGATTGCCATGTCACAGTGAGCAAGTTAACTCTCTCTGCCCTAAATGCAAGTTGACACTATAAATGAGAATAGGGGAGAAACAAAATGGTTAGGATGAAAGCTCTCAGACTACAGCAGAGAACAATTTGGAAACAAGTAGGGGCTCAATTAAAGAGCATGAGGACATGTTTCTAGAGGAATACTTCTTCACCACCATTTGATCCCACAACAATCCTCATCTCTCCTCCTCCTTTTCTCTGGGCTCCTAACACATGAAGAAATGGATTTCCCAAAGGCAACTACTTGAAAAATATATGCAGAAAGGCTTGAGTTTTATCAATAATTTCTTTCGGGCTTAAAATAGTCTGGTGAACAAAATAATCAGTCCTCAGATCTAAATAGATGGATGCTTTCCCATTTCCCTAAAGTGAAGAAAGGTATGGAAGAAGGAGGGTAGCCTTTTTTTTTTCTTTTCTAAAAAAGAAGTCCTCTTCAGACAATCCTATTTCTCTACTTAAAATGAAATTTGCTTTCCAAACAATAGCCATATCAATGTGACCTGCCTGCTGAGGAATCTAGTGTCAATATAAGGAGACACTGGGAAAAGAAATCAAAAGAATAAAAGGAGGAGAAATGAGAAGGGAAAGAAAAGGTGTCCCAGCAAGGTTGGAATGCTGTGAAAAGCAGAACAGAGAAGGGATGTGTTAAAAGCCATTTATAATAGCAAGATTTTTTACAACCTGAACAGAATGGTGAGAAAGCTGCCAAAGAAACTGAAAAAGAGGGTGACAATGACAAAAAGGGAAATGGGAAGATTTAAAGCCTCTTCAAAACACAAAGACAGGGAGGAAATCCCAAGAACAAAAATCCCAGCTCACTGCATATGAATTACATGGAACAGAGGTCGCCGCATTCTTCCTATGTCCATACATCAGCTCGAGTTGTGACAAGGGATGCAGAACAATAAAAGGGAAATAAACTATCCACATTGTGATTAATATATACAGATCTAAGTTCCACGGAGCATGAGGCTCTCCGTGAACATTTATCAGGTGCCAGGTTTGTTAGAAATGAAAGAGAGTCAAACCACTTCTTTAATCCATAGCCAGTGAAAAATTCGAGAGACTCCTGGGGAAAACAGACGAAGAAGAAAGAAATCTAGTTTGGATGTATTTCATTTTGTGTACAGGTTTGCAGTGGAAAAAACAACCTTGCCCATCATTAATACTATAATTACTTTAAATTGTATCTTGAACCTAAACTTGATTATATATTTTTAAACAGTGTAATTTAAGCTAGGCATAGGATTTATTATTAACTTCAGCAATAAAGAAAAAATGGAAAAGCTAAGATGCTGGCTGCAATTCGTTTGTTATACAAGTGCTATGGATTATCAGTTGTGTCTAGTCTGAGCAGTCAGAGCTTTTTATCCTGTCTGCCATTCAGTTAGGACATGATCATGCTGCAGACAAAAGGCATTTTCAAACAAATCTGTCATTTTGTTGAAGTGTGGTTATTAGCTTAGCAGCATGTGACTGTTGTAATAATACACAGTGACTCAAATTGTCCTTAATATTATATCATGGGAATAAATGCTCCTAAATACTAATATATTGGACACTTGATGTAAGTTTTTAAATCAGTACTGTCTTATTGTTTAAATGTAATTTGCCTGAGTTATTATAGAAATAGAAGATAAAGAATTTTGTGTTAAGCAAAAAAATTAAACATCCTATTACACAAAACTTATATTTTAATAAATAGGTATAGAGGCCTCTGTAGAATTTATAATATTGCTTCATAAGTACCCTATTTTTTTACTTTGAAACAGGGTATAAGTTGCTGAGGGCCTCGCTAAGTAGCTAAGACTGGCTTCAAACCTGTGATTCTCCTGTCTCAGCCTCCCAAGTATTGGGATTATAAGCATGCACCACCATGCCTGACATGACTACCCATTTTTCAAGACAAATTCATTGTATATTCAGTAAGGAGGGAAAAAATTCCTATAGAGATTCGTTAAGTAAGTTTTTTTCATAGTATGTTGCAAATGTAAGATCTTTATTAACCAAAGAAAAATTAACTATAGCATATATAATGACATTTTAAAATATTTTGACAAGAGCAAATAATAATTATCAGATTATATTATGATTACTATTTAGGATCAATTTGTAATATAGCTTTTCATTCAAATAAAGTATATATAAAAATGGAAAGGCAGGCTACTTTCATTGCTTCTTTTTCATCTTTTCAATAATTTCTTAAAGTATGAGTGATATAATAAAAAATGATGAGGCAAATATTACAATGCATAGAGTTGAGAACATTAGAACTTCATTTAAATTGTTCTAGTCCTAATATGTATATTACATTGTTAATACATATATATTATAATATAAGGTGTGTGATATACTTAAAATAGTATTTTTTCAAACTATAACAACAAGAAAATTGGATTTTTTAAGTAAAGGCTGAGAGAAACTAGAAACTTGTCATGATAATAGAGTTTTAAATTGTAAAAGCAGTAATTTTATCACAGATTTTTACTTCCTCAGTCCTTATTTGATAAAAAATCATTATTTGATAGTATGATTAATAAGTATACTTTACATATTAAAGTATTAATTTTTAAGTGAATTTATATGAATTATTACATTTAGCCAAAATAATCAATTATTTTCTATTATAGTAATAAGATACTATTATCAATGTAAATCAATATTCTCAATATATTGATGAGTCACAAAATATAACATTTAACTTAATTTACTTGTTTGTGATGACTCAACATCAAAACAAAAGAAAAAATTGGAAAAAAAATTCTTCAAAAGTAATGTTAGAACAGATTTGGACAGGTTCTTAAATAGTCTTATTGTTTTGACTCAGGAGATTTGTCCCTCCTTTTATTCCATTCTAGAATAAGTAAGAAAACATATTTACCTACTATTAGTACAATGCCTTTCATCCTCTGAATTAAATTTTATTCATAATACTCTATGTGCCAAGCACTACTTTTAGGCATTGGAGTAAATTCAATAATAAATATAAATATTATTAAGATAACCAATTCAAAGCCAGTCGTTGTGGTGCACGCTTGTAATCCCAGTACTTGGGAGGCTGAGACCGGAGGATCCAGGTTCGCGGCCAGCCTCAGCTACTTAGTGAGGCCCTCCGCAACTTAGTGAGACCCTGTTTCAAAATAAAGAATAAAAAAAAAATAGGGCCAGGGGTGTAGCTAGGAGGTAGAATGCCCCTGGGTTCAATCCCCAGTACCACACACACACAAAAAGATAATTCAATTTCAATGAACTATAATTAGTACTGTTATAGAGAAAGAATGAGATAGTCTTAGGATATGTAAGTATATATCCCAAATTTAATTTCATATGATTATAAAACTTTTCCTGAAGAAGTAAAATTTGGTATATTGGAGAGTATGTAGAGTGAGAGTAATTTATATGAAAACAAAAGAAACCCTGAGTTCAAAGGCCAGAAACAAGATAATATTACATTCTAGGAAATGAAAGGTGTTTTTTTCATCAGACACTGAATTCTCCACTAGAATACATACTCCATAGGACAGAGATATTTTCCTGTATTGCCATACACCAGGTATTAAGTTAATTGCAAAGATTTGCTAAATAAATGTGGAGTCAAGTATGAATGAAAAGCAGATACACTGTTGAGAAAAAGAAGATGAGCATTAACTTTTCCATTGTATTTAAACTTTATCCAAAAATGATCAGCTTCCCTTTTAATCCATATTAGAAGAGAGTAAATATGATTCCAGAATTTTTACACCACCTTCTCCACAAATGCTAAGTCTATAGGCAATATTGAGACTTTCTGCCATTGAAGAAAAGCTTTACATAAAACAAAGCAAAGCTATTGGGAGAGTTTTCTTCTATTCTTATTTCATAGAGACTTATTTTTCACCTCAGCCTAATGAATTGTGACTTTAAGACTGAAATGATCGTCACTTCCTATTAACAGTACAAGGAATAAGGTGGTAACCACATCAGCTGTGTATCTATTCTCAATGCTTTATCTCATGTGAATCATTGGGTTTTCCATTGGCTGTTTCAATGACAGGAATTCTGTACTGAAATTATCCATTTCACCCCTGAATTGCCCTTGTTTCTTAACTCAAAGTCACAGCAAGCATTTATGTTTTTCTGTTTTTAATACTTAATGTTGTCTGAATAGACTGCTTGTGGAATGCAATGGAAATATGAGTTAACCTAAATATTAGTGGAAACATTAGTTTACCTAAATATTATATATGTGTATTATGGGTATGTTACACAAGCATGCTACTCTGGATGTAAAAATATTAAACATTATTTATTGGTAGTGTAGGAGTAGATACACTCATGAGAGGTTAATATCATCTATCATTCTCAAAGTCACTTGTCCATCAAATAAAATTAAATTTCCTAAAGAAACTTCTATTTGATAACTCTTGAGTTGAAGCACTGGTGTTTCATTACAACTTGTAACTCTAGACGGGATCCTACTAGGCAGAGGTGGTATAGTAAGTGCATTAGCTTATCACTGTGCCATTGCTTTGACACATTATTCAGAATATTGAGGATAGTACAAGTGTAAGCCCAAATTGTGTTATGCAGCATGGTGTGAGATTTTAAATTCTTTGTGACTGTGTGTGTGTGTGTGTGGGTGTGTGTATGTTTGTGTGTGTAAAACCTATATACAATATATGAATGTTTAAAAGCAGTAGCTTTGTATTATTGTATTTATGTATTTATTATTACTTACCTTATGTCAATGTTGATAAGCATCACACTTTCTATTTCTTTTTACTGTCAATATGCCAACATTCAGACTCATTTGGAAGTTATTACATATTTTAATTTGTTTTCCCAAACTTTCAAATTCTTGGAAGAACTAGATATATGTTTGAACATACATTGCTGATTTATTAGACTACACTTCATAATTGGATCAAGGTTTAGGGATATTGCTAGGAATACAAAGGGAAAGTTTGGCTCAAGTTAATTAGCTAGAGTTATGGGAAAATTTATTACCCTTTTGTTGTCATCACGCTTGCATTAAAAAAATGCAGATGCATATCTGAGAGAAAACAATCACTACATGGCCTGAAATACAGATTATGTTACGCCTTTTTTGTGTGTGTGATGTTGGGGATTGAACCCAGGGGCATCCTACCTCTGAGCTACCCGCCCTCTCCCCAGCCCTATTTTAATTTTTATTTGGAAACAGGATCTAGCTAAGTTCCCAAGCTCGCTAAGGCCTTATGCTGGCCTCGAACCTGTGATCTTCCTGTCTCAGCCTCCCACGTACTGGGATTATAGGCGTGTGCCACCAAGCCCTACTGTGTTTTACCTTCTTGATCATTGTATTCTTGGACTTTTTTTTAATTTTGATCAACTGCAGTTTACAAAATAGAGACAATAAATTATCAAGAATCAACCAATTGTTGAAGTCACTATTATATATGAAGCAAAATTAATTATGAAGTTTCAAGTAGACTCCTAGGTAGAGATAGCATTGCTTGTCTTTCATTTCTATTCACATTTAAATTTGATATTAAGTGCATAAATGACAGCTATATTCTATGAGAAATAATATTGCAATGATAGAAATCTGAGGAAAATGTACTTCCCTTAATCCTTTGCTGCTTACTAGTAAGCAACTATTCTAATAGATTGAATTATTGATACAACAAAGATAAATCATAGACGATTGTAACCCATAATATTAAAATAAACATAATTTTATGATTTGTCTGTAATAAATATAACTGTTACATCTAATGCCTGAGTGTGTAAGAGTAGAAGCTTTGCATTATATATCATTAAAAGAAAATAGAAATATTGTCTTCAAAAAAAAGTAAATTTATTGGCATCTAATAAAATATTCAAAGATAAGGTAAGCTTCAGAACACTGAATCATTTATCCTGGAGTGCTAATAAATACCTTGACTTTATATTCTATCCTAATTCTGCCACATAAAGTGTTAACTTCTCTGTAGGGCATGGTGGTGCACACTTGTAATCCCAGTATTTGGGAAACTGAAACAGGAGGATAACACATCTGAAGCCAGCCTCAGCAACTTAAGCGAGACTCTCAGCAACTTAGTGAGACCCTGCTTAAAAACTAAAAATTAATAATGGCTGGAGTGTAGAATGCCCCTGGATTCAATCCTCAGTACTGTTAGAAACAACTTTTTACGGCACGTGTTCGAAAATTGCTTGGCAAGGCGATTTTACTTTTTTGCAAAAAAGGGTGCTCCCAGATATGAGAGAGCACGCTTCACAAAGAACCCAGTGGGTCTTATATCCCTAACGCAAGGCTCCTCCTGCGCTGAACTTCTATTGGTTGAAGTTGCAGCTTCACAGTCTTCCCGGTCAGCTACAGGGGAAGATGGGGGAGGGTCGACACCTGTAATCTCTTAAGAGATGTTAATTTGGGAAAGGGATATAAGTTCCTACCAGGTTACAAAATGGCTGTTTAAGTGAAACTACCTCCTTTGACAGAAAAGATACAATTATATTCTCACAGTACCAAAAAAACAAAAAAAAGTGATAGCTTCCTTGGGACTTCCTCCTTTACAGAATAGTGATTACATCCAGGGGCACTTAGGTTCTTTTTTATCCAGAGGAGAGGGGTAGCTTTCCAAAAGTTCTTTCATAAGATAAAACCTCCATGTAGGGTCTAAAAAAGAATTCCTTTTTTTTTTTTTTTTTTTTTTTTTTTTTTTTTTT
>PVJS01006430.1:0-59912 GCA_004027185.1 Glis glis | reverse complement strand
ACACACACACACACACACACACACACACACACACACACACACTGGAATAAGGAAACTGGAACAGAAGAACTGAGACACTGTGAACACCAAGAGGACAGCAGAAAGACTAACGGGGACAGTGTGACCAGCATAGACATGCCGGACAAGGGGATGACTCACATCCCGGGCGGGACAGAGCAGGACGGCGCGAGCTTTCTTCATGCCGTTCAGAATGGCACGCAATTTAAAACTTAAGAATTGTTTACTTCTGGAATTTTCCATGTACTGTCTTCCACCCACAACTGACCACGGGTAACCAAAATGGCAGAAAGTGAAGCTGTAGATAAGGGGGACTGACTGCCTTAGGAGATTTCTACCACACAGATCTAATGGGTGGGACGCGTTGTGACTTACCACCTTTCTTTTAAATACAACTTGCTTCGTTGTAGGTTTATATATTCATTTTTAAGCAATGGCTGGGTTTAACAACCAGCTTGCAAAATTCCTAAAAACACGACAGGTAGCTCTTTCAAGCCACCAAGAGCAGTCCTGGTATTCTACTGAGCCCTGAGCACACTGTATAAAGACAAATTGTGGAACAAGGGGCAGGCTGGGCAGACACGGCCACTGGTGGGGCCTGGGGAAGCTGTGTTGTGGGTTCTAGCCCTCTCCCCAGCCTCCCATTCCCCTCCCAGGCTGCTGTGCAGGAGAGGAGGTGGGGGCTTTGCTCTATACCGGCCCTCAGCTCACCTTTATCACCTACAGGGTGCCCGTGCTGGGCACACAGCAGTCAACCCGAGCAGCCGCCACTCAAAGCTCCCAGCATCCCACTGCCGCGGCAGTTTCCCAGAAGAAGTGAATCGACTCGACCTTGGAGCTGGGAGCGACTGACACAGGTTTCCTGAACATGCCAACCAGGAGCCACTGCCTCGGTCACCCGCACACTCACCCAGGAGCACTCACTGACCAGCAGAGGCGAGGGTGCGTGGTGTGCTAGCTCTCTGCGGAGGCTGCGAGCCAGGCTCCAGCAGGGACGTTCCTGCCGCCCAGAGCCAGCCACTGGCAGATTCCGACTCAGAATTCCTGGTGAGGGGTCTGGACTCTGCCAGGGAACTGTGGTGCTACCCTGCTCAGGCTGCAGCTCCCAGAGCCCCCCGCAGCTCCTCAGAGCCACTGCGTTCAGACTGGCAGGTGCGCAGAGCAGAGGGGCGCACCCTGTCCCACAGAGGGCCGCGGAGGCCTGTGACACAGGCAGGGCTGGCTGAGGGCACCCCTGCTGGGCCATCGGGCAGAAAGCCTGACCAGGTTCTGGTCCACGAGCCCTTCCTGAAGCCGACACAGTGGCCCATGTTGGTAGAAACAAGTGCACGTCCACGCACCTGGTGTCCAGTGTTGTGAGGCCCCACAGATACTTAGAGGCCACGTGGGACCCCAGTTACAGATTGGAAACCACAATTCTACACTGATCAAAAACCACAGACTGGGCTGGACTGAGGGTCTTTACCAACCTCATTCTTGCCTGCCCTGAGGTTCTCATCCTCATTCTATACCTCAGGAAACCTAGGCTCAGAGACGTGTGTGACTTGCCAAAGGTCACACAGCTGGGAAGTGGCAGGACCAGCTGGGAACTGGCGAGGTGGCTCGAGCGCCCAGCACTGTCCTCAGCGCTCACTTCCTGCCTCCCAGTGAGGCTTTGGGGGTGTCGTGGGTTAGCGGTGATGGCCCAGGCACTGTCTGCCTCTGCTCCAGACCCGGCCCCTGGGCCCCACGCCCGTTCCAGGGCACTCCCAGCACCCCAAGGCCCACCAAGCTCAGACGCCCCCTGGGAGAGGCCTCCTGACACCTCCTGACACTCCTCCACCCCGCCCACCAGCCACTGTCGCCCTGCACCTCAGGCGCCAGTCCACTCAGCCTGGGCTCCAGGGCCAGCCAGGGCGGCTTTTTTCCTGTGGCCATGACACCTCTGCTCTGCGGGGCGCCCTCCCTGCACAGGCCTGTCGCAGAAGGTGGCCTAGGCTGCTCAGCAGGAGTCCCCTGCAGAGCCCACAGCAGCGGCAGCTTTGTGGTGACAACAGATGGCCACTGCTGTCTGTGTCAGGCAGCTCCCCACCCACCTCTGGGACTCTCCTGTGCCATGGGGTGGGAGGCCGGAGGCTCAGGGGTGCAGCGGAGGCTCAGGGGTGCAGCGATCGGGGACCAGTGGTTCCAAAGAGCCACCTCATGTGGCCTGGGCCATCCCTCCCTCAGGGACATGCGGAGGCCTGCAGGGCTCCTTCCCCCACTTCCCCAGCAGCTCCTCCTCCTACAGGTCCTGACTCCGACATGCCCTCCCCTGAGGCCCTCCGGGACCGAGCTAGACAAGCAGGCCCAGGGCCACCCATGTCCTTGCATGGAGTCACTGCTGCCCTGGCCAGTCTCCGTTCCAGGAGGACAGCATGGCCTGCCCATTCACCATGCCCTCCTGGCCCCAGCCGGGGACAATGCTCGTTGGCTATTAGTGCCCACAGATCTGGCTCCCAGCGCCCCTCCGCCCGCCCGTGCCCACTCATGGCAGCTCCATGGTACCCTCCTGCCCCAGCCTGGCCGTCCAGCCCGTCGTCCTTGGGCGCTCCCACCCTCGGGCTTTCCATCTTCCCACTGCCAAACCATGGTGCGCTCTTCTGTAACTCCACTCAGCCAGGGAGGCTCTGGGGGCTCCCAGCCCCTCGCAGCCACCCTCGGTAGGCCGTGGGGTGCCCCTTCTTGCCAGACCGGTTGGGTGAGTTACACAAAGGGGGCATTCTCGGGCTGCCGGTCTTGCTCTTCAGGCGCATTCCACCTGCCTTCTCGCTGCCTGAGAACCAGGCGTGTGCTTAGCCTCGGGGCCTGCAAGACGCCAGCTCCCCAGACCGCACCTCCTGGACACCTCCTCCCAGCAGCCCTGCCAGCACTCAGAGAGGTCACAGAGCCTCAGGGTGCCTGGCGGACTCACCCGGCACAGCCCCGGGCCTCAGACCCAACAAGGGGCCCTTCCTAGCCTGCTCACCTGGCTGGCTGTGGCTAAGTTCGGCAGGGCCGCGGTGCCCGGTTGTTTGGCCAAACACTAGTCTAGATGTTGCGTAGGTGTTTCAGAGGTGTGGCTAACCCACAGTCAGTTATCTTTCAGTAAAGTGGATAACCCTCAAAACGGAGTGGGCCTCAACCACTTGTTTGAAGGTTTTAATAAGTTTCTAGAGAATAAATTCTGCCTTTGAGTCTCAACTGAGTTTCCAAGTTTTAGAACTGTCAGCCCCACAATTCCGAGTGCCAAGTCCTTCAAATAAACTCATCAGTCCACACCTGTGTGCATCTACGTACATATATACTTATGTATCCATGTGTGTACTGATGTATGTACACATGCATGTATAGACGTGTGCATCTATGCATGTATCTGTGTATATAAGTATCTGTGTGTATGTGTATGTCTATTGTGTACATGCCTATGTATTTATGTGTGTATGCATGTGTGTATCTATGATACATACATCTATGTGCATCTGTCTATGTGTATACGTGTGCATGCATGCATATACATATCTATGTATCTCTACTTATCTATGTATATATGTATCTATCTATGTATATGTGTCCATGTATTCGTGTATCTATGCATCTATCTATTCACGTATCTATATATGTATGTATGTATGATATATCATGTCTGTATTATGCATGTGTATTGATCAATGTATCTATATATGTACCTACTTTGTGTGTGTGTGTGTGTGTGTGTGTGTGTGTGTGTGTTACTGAGAATTGAATCCAAGGACATTCTACCTCCAAGCTATATCTGCAGCCCCTTTCTATTTTTAATTTTGAGACAGAGTCTTGCCAAGTTGCTGGGGGTCTCATTAAGTTGTCAAAGCTGGCATCAAACCTGTGATCCTCCTGTCTCATCCCCCCAAACACTGGGCTTACAGATGTGTGCCACCATGCCCAGTCTTTATCTATGTATGTATATGTGTATGCATCTGTCTATCTATCCGTCTATCTACCTATCTATCTCTATATATGTTTGTTTGTATGTATTTACCTACATATGTGGGTATGTATCTACCTGTCTCCTTTTTTGTGTGTGTGGCGCTGAGCATTGAATCCAGGGGCATTCTACCTCCCAACTACACCCCCAGCACTATTTTTACTTTTATTTTGAAACAGGGTCTCACTAGGTTGATGAGAGTCTCACTACTTGCTGAGGCTGTCCTCGAACCTGCGATCCTCCTGTCTCAGCCTCCTAAGTACCGGGATTGGTTACAGGCTTGTGCCACCACACTGGCTTCTATCTGTCTCCTAATGCTGTGGTTCTCCGGAGGACCCTGACTGACACTCCCTGCCTTAGAAGCAGAACGCATGCGTGCGTTGAGAGGTTGGGGACTGAGGAGTTGGCAGTTCATTTCCAAATCCAAAATGAATCCAGAGGACGGGATAGCCGAATGGTCCCAAGCGCCACGTTAACTTGAATCCCAGCTCTGCCTCTCATGAGCAGGCCTGGGAAAGCCATCTGGACCCCGTCGGGTGAGGCACAGCATGGCAACACATGTCGTGTGCCTGGGTAGAGCCCGTGAAATACAGCGAGTCTAGTGACTCCCTGTCCTTCCACGCACAGCCAGCGCCGGCAGCAGAAGGGAGTCCCTTTCCCCTGGTGGCCTAGCCTCCATTCACACACGGCCACAATGCGCCCTGTCATGTTCTTGGCAGTCGTCGTTCGGGGCCATTTCTATAGCCCCTGTGCCCATGAAAGCCTTTTGTAATCACAGTCATCTGTATAGTAGGTGAATCTGAGCGGCAGGGATGAAATAATTTGACTGTGTACACGTAATACCTGCCCGGTGCTCGTCATGGAAGCTGCTCAGTGGCTATTTCTGAGCACCCGAGTGAGTGCTCCGAGTCTCCCGGCAAAGCAGGCACAGAGGTTGACACCTGACAGGTGCGGGGCCAGGCTCAGAGCGGTTAAGCAACTTGCCCGCAGTCACACAGCTAGACATGGTGGAGACTGGATTCATGCCGGGTCACCCTGACCCCAAGTGCTCACTCTGCACCAGGATGCCACCCTTGGATGGCAGATAGCCAACTCAGGAGCAAAATGATGACGTCTTTGACGAGCACCAGGGTACAGGGAGGGTCAGATTAGAGGACACTTGATTCTGCCTCTGATCAGAAGAGGTGCCTGCCCCTCAGATTGGGAGCTCCTGGCACAGAGACCCCCGGAGGCTCCCGCCTAATGCACAGAGGGGTCTGAGCTCCTCTGAGGCAGGGGGTCCTCAGTTTGCCATGGCCAGGTACTCACATTCAGGTCCTCTGGGACAGAGAGCACCACATGTCAGGAAAGGCATTAAACTGGGCTGGTCGCGGGCTCCCTGGGCGGCCACCTGCTGGTCCCTGCTCCGCTCGCTGGCACCACATGATCATCCTTCTAGAGCCAGAGAGGACTACTGGGCCTTGTTCGTAAGTCACTGACGTTAACCAAGTCGCTGATGTGTGTGACCAGGCACCTACACGGCCCTTCACCGCTGCGAGCTGAGAGCCCTGAGTGCCCTCGGCCACGCCTGGTACATCTGGTGTCAATCGCCACCATTCCAGCACACTGCTCCACTGGGTGACCGCCACTCCACCCGCATCCCACCTGCACGGCCCCGCGTCGCACCCGGGAAGTCCTCCCCTCCCACAACACGTGGTCCGTCTCTAACTCTAGCTGCCTCGACTCCCCAGACATGCTGGATCCATCCACCTCTGCCCTCAGCGATGCCACCACGTCTACCAGGCCGCTACATCTTGCCACCAACATCATGTCAATGCCACCACCTCTATCACACCATCACGTCTTGCCCCAGTGACCCAAACTGCCCCTACGCAGTCTCCCTGCATCCACGCAGCTGGCCTAAGCATCACCACGCAGTCACAGGGGCTGCTATCAATCGCAAACCTAATCGCGCACCCCAACTTAAGAGCCATTGTTCTCAGGCGAAAACCCGAACTGCCTGACATGGCTCAGCCACCACAGGCGGCCCCCCACCTTCACAGCTCAGGCCCAGACACCCTGGCCTGCTCACCCTCCTCAAGGGGCCGGGGCTCCTGCAGTCCCAGGGCCTTTGCACACACACATGCACATACCGGCACACACATTTGCACTCATGGCAACGGCACGCAGTTCACCTTTACTCATTTTTTTTTTTTGCGGTACCGGGGATTGAACCCAGGGGCGTTCTACCTCCGCGCTACGCCCCCGGCCCTTTTTATACTTTATTTTGAAACCGGGTCTCACGAGGTTGCGGAGGGCCTCACTAAGTAGAGAGAGGGAAAGAGACAGGGGGAGAGAGAGAGAGAGAGAGAGAGAGAGAGAGTGAGCTGAGGCTGGCTGCGAACCCGGATCCTCTGGTCTCTGCCTCCCAAAGTACTGGGATTACAAGCGTGCGCCACCACACCCGGCCACCTTTACTCATTTTAAAAGCACACTCATAGGCCTCGGTCCTCTCCTTCAGAGTCCTCACGCTCAGGTACAACTGTACATAGTCCTTTGGATAATTAGGTGATTGGTGTCTGTCTCCCAGGTCAGACTGAGCCGACCAGGCCAGGGTTCAGGCCAGTTTTTGCTCACGGGCGTCCCCGGGACTCAGCTCAGTACCTGGTACACATTCACAGCCGAGCACAGTGGCACTGAGAATCAGGTGACATGCGCTGACCATTTGACAGCACACTCTTCCTCCCAGGGATGGACCCTACAGACCCATGGTGGACACCGCCACTGGGCCCGGCGTCCATGTCGCATTCTTGGGCACGAAGCTGGACTCTGCCTCCCAGCCTGCCTTGCAGCGAACTTGGCCACATGGCGAGCTCAGCCCCCGGGGTGTGAGCGGAAGCGCTGTCCGTCCCTCCACGGCCTGGACCCGGGGACCCTCCCACGCGGGACACCACTGTGGGGACATTTAAAAAGTGGGGTCAGGATAGGCGTGGTGGCGCATGCTTGTAATCCCAGTACTTGGGAGGCTGAGACAGGAAGATCACAGGTTCACGGCCAGCCTCGGCTACTTAGTGAGGCCCTCCGCAACTTAGTGAGACCCTGTTTCAAAATAAAGATAAAAAATAGGGCTGGGGGTGTAGCTCGGAGGTAGAATGCCCCTGGGTTCAATCCCTGGTACCGCAAAAATAAATAAATAAATAAATAAATAAATAAATAAATAAATAAAATTAAAAAATAAAAAGGGGGGTCAGAGTTCCATTAACTGGCATGGAAAATGTCCACGTCAAATTTAAGAGAAAAAGGTGGGATGCCAAACTGAAGGCACCACGTGAGCCCCACTTATCCAGAATAGGACTCGGCTATCTTAGGGTGTTTGTACAGAGAGGCTTCTGGAAGCTGGCCCACCGCAGAGCTAACCAGCGTCAGGACTGGGCGGGGGAATTCCATAAGCGTTTTATGTTCTTTTTTGTACTTCTCTGGACTTTTACAATGCTTATGAAATGTTTTTGTAATAAAAACGAAGCTCTTTCCCCTGCAATAAAAACATCAGGGTGCCTCCGCTCCTGCTGGGAAGCAGCCCCCCTCTGGCTCGCGTCCCAGCCCTCAGCCCCAGGTGGGGCCCCCAGAGGGTGAAGATGGGGCCATTCCAATGTCTCCCAGCTCAGCTGAGCTCAGGGAGCAAGAATGACTGCAGAGTCGCACCCTTGGGTATGTTTTCAGAGATTCAAAAGATTGAACTCATTCCGTGGGCCACAGAGGGCTTTTAAGAAGGATACATTTACATATGATAACCACTTGAGACTGGCATTTCCCACCATTCCTTCTGCGTTACAGAGAAAAGAAAGAAAGAAAGAAAAGAGAGAGAGAGAGAGAGAGAGAGAAAGAAAGAAAGAAAAAGAGAGAGAGAGAGAGAGGGAGAGAGGGAGGGAGGGAGGGAGGGAGGGAGGGAAGGAGGGAGGGAGAGAGAGAGAGGAGAGCGAGAGAGAGAGAGAAAAGAAAGAAAGGGGGGAGAGAGAGAGAGGGAGAGAGAGAGAGGAGAGAGAGAGAAAGAGAGAGAAAAGGAAGGAAGGAAGGAAGGAAGGAAGGAAGGAAGGAAGAAAAAGAAAGAGAAAGAAAGAAAGAAAGAAAGAAAGAAAGAAAGAAAGAAAGAAAGAAAGAAAGAAAGGAAAACAGAAGACTTTTAAGACGCACCCCAGTCCCAGCCCCAAGAAGGAAGCAACCAGACGGCTCCTGCACCAGGAGCTTCCGGGCATCTGGGCAGAGAGAGGCCTGGAGCACCCTTTGCTCCTGCACCCCGACAGCCCAGCACCAATTGGACCCCGCCCCGCTAGGTGTTCCTGGAACCCGGCAGTGCCCACTTTACACAGCAGCCGTGTGCTTGGGACTTGACCTCATGATTGCTGGGGACCCACTGCCCAGGGCCCAGGTCGCCTTTCCATGGGCTCCTGGTGGTGCTGGAGTTACCACAGACAAGGCCAGTGTGGGCTGCCTGCTCTGGCCCCCAGGACGGTTGTATCTGATGCCAGGCAGAGGCTCCCGGGCCCAGTGCTCAGGCGATGCCTCTAAGTGCAGGGTGGCATGCTTGAATCTGGCCACATCTGTGTGTGCTCAACCAACACTTGCCCCGAGCTCCTCCACATGCCAGGCACGGCTGGCCCCTGCCCCTGGGACTCACACCCCTGCATCCGAGCTTGCCCTGCTGCCGGCCTCCTCCACAGATGACCACGCAGCCTCCCACATCGGAAGGTCTCAGCGGTCTTTCCTGGTCTGTGTGGCGAAGCCCATGGCTGCTCACTCGCGGCGTGGGCTCTGTGGCTCCTTTGCTGGCACAGGGGTGCTCAGTGCAGGTTGGGGGGGCGGGCTACACTGACTGTCTGCAGCCATCCCAGGCTTGCCGTGCTGGGCTGTCCCTTCTCACTGCCCCGCTCCGTCCCCTGCGGGACACTTGCTGCCCGTGCGCTGCCTGGCACCCTCTTCCTGCCTCAGGGGGCAGGTCTTGGAGTTTGCTGCAGGAGCCAGCCTGGGTCCCCCCAGTTCAAGTGGCATCAACAGCCCCCTAGCTCCCGCCTGGGCACGTGGCCGAACCCGGCCAGCCAGGACTTCACGTTCCCCGGGGGGTGAACCTGGGCGATTGAGGGGTGGTCATGTCACTGAGGCTTTCCTGGGACGTTGAGAGAGAGGGCCGTGTTTCTTTCTTGCCGACTCTGAGCATGGGAGGGGTGAGGTGAACATCTACCTACCACAGAGGGAGCACAGTCAGGGGGTAGAAGGAAAGGGGCTGGTGCTGGAGACACCATTTGGGCCTTGATCAAGCCGTACCTGAAGGAACCTTCAGTGATGTGAGCCAGTCAGTTCCCTTTTGGCTTAAGTCACTGTGGGTCAGGTACTTAACAGTTACAGCAAAGGTCAGAATGGCTGTACCTTCTTCTTAGTTCTATAGCCACACCAGCATCCTCGTCACCCCGTCACTACCTCTGCCGCTGTGCCAAGGGACTGCTATTTTCTAGGCCCTGGTCAGGGGCTTCAAACGGCCTCTTGTTTGCACAGGGACTCGCTCAAGTACATCAACATCCACATTTTTTTGTTTGTTTTGGTGCTGGGATTGAGCCAGGGACATTCTACCTCTGAGCTACACCCCTAGCCCTTTTTATTTTTTATTTTGAAACAGGGTCTCACTAAGTTGCTGAGGGTCTTGCTAAGTTGCTGAAGCTGGCCTTGAACGATCCTCCTGTTTCAGATTCCCAAGTACTGAGATTACAGGCATGTGTCACCATGCCCGGCTCAACACCCACATTTTAAAGGTGCGGAAATCAAGGCTCTAGAGCACACGGCCAGCTGGCCCAGGAGAGTGGTGCATGCTGGATCTTATTGTTACAGGCTCCCTTCCTGTCCAAGGACTTGCCCCCCCAACCACCCGGAGCCTTCGCTCACAGAGTCCCCTGCCTGATGCCCTTTCCGCTCTCCCTCCTGAGCGCTAGCACACACGGTTCCTGCCAGGCCCCGGCCTGTGTCATCTCAGAGGCCAACCCTTGTGGACCCTCCTGTCTCTCTCGGTCAACACTCCTGAGCCTGGGTACTGCTGGGGACCCTTGGCTGTGGCCACGGCCTCTGCTTCCTCTCCTGGCAGCCGATGAGCCACTGAGGTCTGGCAGGGACCTGGCAAGAGGCCCGGAGGGTCTGGTGCTGGCTGGCTGTGCACTGTCTTCCTGGCTTCCCGGCTGGGGGCACAGATGGAGACGGGCGGACTCTGCTCTCTGGAGCCTCTAGACTCCCCATCTCAGCGAAAGAGCCAATAAAATTCAGCACTACATTCATGAAAGGGCCGGGACATGCGAGCCCACTGGCCCCCGCTGCCCCTCTGGGGGGAGGTTACATGGATCACAGAAAGTACTGCACGGGTGCCCTGGGCCTTGGCGCACAGTAGGTGCTCAACGAAGCTTGTGTTCAGGCAAGAAATATCACCCAACACTATTCTGTGTAGACATCCTGTTGGAACTTTGAGACCCTTTGCTTTTCGCGGAGCAGCTCAGCACTGAGGATCAATGCAATGTGCTTAAATGAGAACCCGAGAAGTCATGACCCCTGGGAGCCGGGACAGTTTTTCCAGCACCGCACTCCACAGCCGACAACCTCAGTGCTCATCATGGCCACACAGCCTTCCCGGCTCCATCCACACACCCGGCGCCCTCTTTGCAAGGCCGGCCTTGTTGGTTGCGGAACCACTTCGTCTAGGGTTTGCAGCAGCGTGGGCCCTGGGCCCTGAGCCGGTGCCGTCCCCACAGCGCCCCCTAGTGGGCGAGTCTGACACCACGCAGAGGCGGTTGAGGACACTCTACAAAGGGCAACCCGCCCCCTTACCTCCAGCCTCGTCCGGTCCACGTCTTTGGGCAGTTTCACACGGATTCGGTTTGTTACGATGAGCGCATCATAAGGATAGATCTGCAGGGGGAGAGGCCACAGGTTCACCTCAAGGAGCGAGTGCGTGCGGGGGCCAAGGAGCCGAGCGAAAGGCGAACCACCATACGTACGTGTCCGCAGCCACACACACAGTTCATAGGGGAAGCACGGGGAGGGGCCGTTCACCTGGCAGGTGCGCTGCGGCCCTCTTACCTTGTACTCTGTAAGAGAAGAGCAAGACCACGGGGGCGTTTTAGGATGCAAGAGCCCTTCCCAAGGTGGAGGCAGCCCCGTCTGGGGGACCCCCGCGCCCCTGCAGTCCGCTCGGCCATGCATATCTCCCGTCCCCCAGCAGCCTGCCTGGGCTCTGATCTGGGGGCTGGGGGAGGGGCTCTGAGAGCAGGAGGCATGGTCAGGAGGCTGGAGGCCAGACTGCAAGCTGGGCGGCAGCGGCACTGTGCTTCTCGGCTGTGACACTGTCTCTCCTGGAGGTCTGGGCCACCCTGAGGAAGATGCCTGCCTCAGTTTACCCACCCACACAGTGGACTCTTCCAGGCAAGCCTTTTGGGGGTGCTGTGGAGACAGACATCCTGACCGCGACCTGACCCTTCACCCTGACCTTCCACTTTTTCCTCTAGGCTAAAAGCATCTTACTAAAAATAAAATAATATGGATAGCAGGGTCTCCATGCACACAGGACCCACAGAAAGCAGGATCGATCGCTAGGACCCGGGTCTCAACAGTTCCAGCGGGGGACCCCTGTGAGGGGACCAGTCCCTGAGGTCCCCAAATGCCTCGTGGGGTCCTGACATGCCAGCTCTGAGGTCCAGGGGCCTGGTCAACCACTTAGAGGAGCAGGCTGCGACTCCCTGACGGTGTCATCCATGTGCCAACCAGCCCGCTAGAGCAAGGCTCCCGGTGTCCCAGGGGGTGACCTGGAGGTAGTGCGCCAGGTGCAAGGCCCCACCCAGAGCTGGGGGAGCGGCCTGTGTGGAGCACCCACCGGCCTCCCAGTCACCCTCCCGATCTGAAGCCCAGAAAGCCACACGCATGCCTGCAGCCACACAGTCAGCAGAGGGAGGCGGGCTCTGACCCGTCTATTTGGTTTGGACCCTGGAAGCCGCTCACCAGTGATCTGCTTCCCAAGGGAGGCAGAGATTCTACCAAACCAGGAGGACCCTGCACCCCAGGATGGGGCCACCCTAGGTAATGATGGCGGAGGTGGAATGATCTCCCTCCCTGGTACCCGCCCGCCGGCCTGGAGCCTTCTGCCAGCAGCCCCCAGAGGGGGTCTCAGTGAGCCTGGTGGAAATGTGTCAGTGCCCCCGTGCCAAGTCAGAGACCCTCAGGGGTCCCCGCTGCGTGTACCTCGCGTGCCCCAGCTGGCATCCAGGTCTGCTCCACAAGGGGCCATATTGGCATTCTGGAAGAGAAAGAGAGAGAGGGCGGCAAGAGGCAGGTTGCACGGGGCAGCGGTGGGGCCAGGAGACGTCCCCCATGGCCCTGGTCCTCGCACGAACTGGAGAGGAGGATGTCTGCAGCACAGTGACGGGTGGAGGTGACCAAACGGTGAAACCCAGTTCCTGGCCAACCGCCCGCAGGCCTGCTGACTCTCACACCTGCCTTCTAGGCCTCTGCCGATCCTGCCTGGTTGGCTAACTCCACTCTGCCTTTAAAGACCATCCCAGGTGCCTGGCTCCCCCACTCCGTAGCTGGCAGGGGCCACAGCAAGTGCGCATGCTGTGCTGGGCACGGTGCCCCCAGGAGCCTCTGCACCCACACCTGCTGTCCCCAGTGCTCCTGGTGTACCCAGGATCCACCCGATGCCCTCTGTGCCCTGCAAGACAGACAAGGGGGATCCTCCGGCCTGCGCTCCTGGGCTGTGCACCCGTGTCCACTCTGTTCTGGAGACCCCAGCTTCCGGCTACACTGATACATGCGGCTGTATGTGCCAACAAAGCCGCCCACCCCGAGACCCGAGGCAAGACAGGTCCTCATCTCCTCCCGGGAACCTGCAGGCACCGCCACAGCGCCGGGGCGACTGTTTCGAAGATTAAAGGAGCCCCGCATCTGAAAGTCCCCGGCTCGGATCCTGATTATTGCTGTACGCGCCCTGTACAGAGTGGCCATGTCTCTGATGATAACATCGCGGGGAGATGCTGGAGAGGGCGCAGAGCTGAGCGCCCCGGCCGCTGCCTCAGGCTCCTGCCCCATCTGCCCACGGCAGCTGGCAGCAAGCCGTGCCATTTTAGTGCATCACGATCAAGAGTGTCCGAATCCTTCCCTTCTGCCCACCTGAGAAAAACATCTTCACATCCTGCGAAACCCACCACTGTAAATCACACGCTGAGCCCCATGGGTTGGCCAAGCCTTCTCCCGTCCACCTCCTGCGCCCTGGCCTTTGCATCCGCCAAGCACAGTTGCGGTCCTGCACCTGCTGCCCTCGGAGGGCCGAGCCCCTTGAAGAAAAGGTCTTATTCCCGCCCCGACCCCCAGCACCCGGTGCAGGATCTGAAATGGGGTCAGGGCTACCGGCCAGCGCTTCTGAAGTTACATTTCCACAGAGACGCTTCTGCAGCACAGGGGATCGAATGCTTAGCCCAGTGGGTTCTGTTACAGGGACAACTGCTTTCAGCCACTGCTTTAGACAGAAAGCGAGGAGCCGGCTACAGCCCTACAGAGCGCGGGAGCAGGAAAAGACCCAAGCCCACAGCTCTTCATCCGAAACAGGGAAGCAGGCCTGGGGAGAAGCCGGACCCTCTGCCACGAAGCCGAGGGGTAAGCCTGTAAGCAGAGGTTTGCAACTGGTCTGTATTAAAATGTTTGATGTTTTGTTCATCATGGATCTTTTTTTGGCATTAATTTAGATTTTTTGAAATATGGCTTTAAGAGATGATGCATCTTGAGGACACATCTTGTTTAGTGTCCGTCTGGCCTCACCCAGTCCTAGTCCCAGGTCCTGATCCAGGAGTCTTCACACCATCCAGAAACTCTCTGCCACTTCCCCTCTGGAGTTAAGAAGCATTCTGAGACACTTGTGCAGTCTCAGAACAGCACCCACGCCTCTCCTGCCCGGAAGCCTCCCCCGGCATAAGGCCTCCCTTGCTGGGACCTGCTTTTGCCCGGCAGGCCAGACTGATGCGAAAGGGAAATGCTGCCACCTAGTGCCCACCGCCTGCAGCACAGCCAGCAGAAGGCCCGGCCCATCACCTTCACCTGGGACAGGGGACCTACTTTCCAGCAGCAAAACCGGCTTGCACTGGTCTTCCAGGCTGTAAGAGGACAGGACTCCAGAAGGGAGGTGACATCATCCAGGTGGAGGAGGGGCAGTGTTGGATTGGCCCAGAGCAGTACAGGGAAGTGCACTTTTGGTCTAAGTGCAGAGGGGCAGCTCTGCAAGACTCCCTGCCAGCGAGCCCTGGGCTGCGCCTGCATGTGTGGACTGCAGGAGAGCTGAGCGCCCAGAGCTTCCCCACAGGACTCTTTTGTTGCTGTTTTGTGGTGCTGGGGATTGATTGAGCCCAGGGGCAGTCTACCTTTGAGCTATACTCCCAGCCCTTTTTATTTATTTTGAAACAGGGTCTCGCTAAGTTGCTGAGGCTGGCCTCGAACCCATGATCCTCCTGTCTCAGTCTCCCAAGTACTGGAATTAAAGGTGTACACCCACTGCACTTAGCTGGCTTTTTGTTTATTTATTTATTTGTTTTTTGGAACTGGGGATTGAACCCAGGGACATTCTATCTCTGAGCTACACCCTCAGCCCTATTTTTATTTAGAAACAGGGTCTCACTAAGTTGCCGAGGGCCTCACTAAGTAGCTGAGGCTGGTCACAAACCTGCGATTCTCCTGTCTCAGCCTCCCAAGTACTGGGATTACAAGCGTGTGCCACCACGCCCGGCCTGTTTATTTTTTGTATAACTTTCTCCTGCAGTCTCTTCCCCTCCTCTCTCTCTTATTTATTATTATTATTTTTGCAGCACTGGTGATTGTACCCAAGGCCTTGCACATGCCAGCATTCTACCACTGAGCTACATCCCCAGTCCTTTTTATTTTTTATTTGAGACAGGATCTCACAAGGCTGGCCTTGAAACTGTGATCCTCCTGCCTCAGCCCCTGAGTTGCTGGGATGATAGGTGTGCACCACCACGCCTGGCTTCTTCCCTCCTCTTTTGTAAGCTGATAATAATAGGATCCTGGCCTCGGCACATTTGTGCTTTTACTTAGGCACTCTGGGAGTAAAACAAACCAAGCAACCACCTAGTCAGTGATGCTGAGGCCGCGCAGGCCATCGGCTAAGGTGCGTGGACAGCACTGACTGGGAGCCCAGGGTGAGGGGCCGAGGGAGGCTGCTGCGCATGGCTGCATGGTAAACGGCTGGTCACTCGACAGATCACGTATCTGGCTTTCCTGCTGAGAAGTTGGCATAAAAGCTCATAAGGGTCTTGGAGTGAAAAAACAACAGAAAAGAGTGTTAGCAGGGAAAAACATCCCGGAACCAAGTAATCCATAGTGTTTTCCATCTCCCGCAAAGCAACGCGAAAAGCTGAAAATCTTCCCGTGAGAATGAGCTCCATCTTCGTGGACTCTCTGCACCTGTGCTGCGGGCACGGTCAACGCTCCTCCCTCCCACCAGGCGGAGGACAGGACGCGGTGGCAGGTTTGGCTCTGAATCCTGTAAAGTTTAAGGTTCTGCTCCCAGTGTTCTGGGAGGGACGAGGACCGTCCTGCCCCAATGTCAGGTCGGCTCTTCTTGACCTTATAGGTGCAGCGCCTGGAGACCGAGACCTCTGCAGACGCAGAGGCAGCACCCCGTCACCCCTGTGAACCAAGAGCACCTCCCGGGAGAGGATGGGCGGGAACATGGGGAGCACCCTCCTTACTCTCCCCGAATGCTGAGCAAAGCTGCCAGAGCTGACCCGGTAGGGACACCTTGGCTCAGTCAGACCCTGCACCCTGTGCCCACCGCCCTGCCCAGAGAGCAGCTGTTGCAGGTGAGAGAACATTCCAGATGGGTTCCCCACTCCCCCGGCGGGGGCTGGGAGGAGGGTCTACATTGCTGATGTTGTAGTGGTCTGTCACAGACCTCTCATCCCCCTGCTGTCCCTGTGGGAGATGAAGGGGAGAGAAGTCCCTGGAGAAAATTCAAAGAAGCATGCTACATGCGCGGTCCACGGCGGCCCGTTCCAGAACGGGAAGAGCGGTTAGTGGGGAGGGCAGGGAGCCACGAGAATCCAACCAGGCAGAGGGCCTGGGCCTTGGACAGAAACATGGCAGTGGATGTGACAGCCTGAGGCAGACGGAGCATGAAGGTAGGCCCCTCCCGGAGATGGTGCCCCTCCCCTGCAGTGTCCCGGGGCCTGACCGAGGCTGCCTTCCCCCGGCCACACGCTTCCTGCCTTGATCGCCCCAGAGAAACACACGGGGGCCACCTTTTGTCAGTGGCCTCTCTTGTGAGGGGAATAGCCTCCATTTATGGACAAATTTCCCCAAATTGGGAAGAGGTTGCCCCAGGTGTCCTGGGGCTGTGCATCCACATATGACGGGGGTCTGGTACCTATCAGGCCTCCCCTAAGGATTCTCTACGGGGCCATCGGACACCAGACGGCTTGTGCTATCTCTGATGACCCGAGATCTGGAATACTCGGGATGGGAGCTTGAGCTAACTGCTCCCAGTTGCGAAAGAAAGCTTAACTGCGCGCGGGCCCCCTCTCCCTGCGGGCGGTCATCCTGTGGTCGTCAGGACAGTGGGTGAAGGGCTGTGGCTTCCAGCCCAGGCAGCAATACTTGATCCCCTGGTCCTTCCTGGGCCTTAATTGGGCTCCACCTCACCGGAGGAGGAAGCAGGTGCCCCGGGCTTCTTGGAGTGGGACCTGGTCACTCTGGGTGGTCCCTGTCTCCCCCCCACACACACACACTGCGGTCTCCCTGGGGCCTGGGGCAGAGCAGAAGAGGAGCAGGGTGCTCCCAGGTCTGGTCCAGTCCTGGTAGGGAAAAGCGCAGCCCCCAGCAGGGCATCAGGCAGAGGCGGGCAGGGTCCCTGTGGTCACCCTGTGTGGTCAAGAAGCTGAGGGACGGTTCGGAACAGCAGCGCTGGACGGTTAGTACACCGTGGGCCGGGGCGGGGTCGGTACCTACCCGGTGGTCCAGGCCGTTCTTCCCGTGTCCTGGGAGAGAGTCAGATTTGGAATAGGGGAAGCCTGCAACAAACACAGCACAGCTCGGTCACTCGCACGCCCCGCCAGACTGCAGAGGGGAAGGCTGGGCAGGCCCCCAGGAACCCCCTGCCACGGCCGTGCCTCCTGTCCCCAGAGCACCACCTGAGGAAGAAGCCAGGGCAGGGTGACGTCCCCCGTTCACCTCCACTGACTGTCCCCAGGCCAGCCCTCACCTCACATAGCCGGGTCTCGGGACCCCACGGCAGGTAGGGCCTTGCCACCCTGAGCCGGGGCGGCGAGCACAGGCCCTGGCCACCAGCCATTCTGGATGTGGGTGAGGAGGGGCCTTTCACCACATCAACATCAGGGTTCTCAAACTTCTCTTAGCAGAGGAACCCTCTCTTAGCCCAAACTCAAGGTGAACCACGCTGAATGAGAGGCTGGGAAGACAGGCTGGGGAAGGGGCGAGGGCCGCTGTCTCCACACTGCTCCTCCCAGCCTCTCCGAGACCCCTCCAGGTAACCCTTCACATGCTCTTCACATCTCAGAGCAGACTAAAGGCCCAGAGACTTGCAGGCACCTGCCCGAGATCACCAGCTAGGCAGCGGCAGCCTCAGGATGCCAGACAGGGTGTCCTGACTTGCGGTGCCGGGGTCCCTCCAAACGCCCACTTCGGTGCGGCCCACAGCTCTCGACATTCAACCACCCACAGGCAGTATAGAAACCTTAGTACCTCCAAGGCCACTGTATGTCCCCACGTCCTAACCACAGTTATCTTAGACATTTTTCTACCTTCTCAAGCAGCCATATTAGATGGTGTTAGAGGTTTGGCTTCGACCACTGAATATGATTTCAGAAACTCAAAAAGAGCTGGGTGTGGTGGCGCATGCCTGTAGTCCCAGGACTTGGGAGGCGGAGACAGGAGGATTGCAGGTTCAAGGCCAGCTTCAACAACATAGTGAGACTCTCAGCAACCTAGCGAGACCCTGTTTTAAAACAAAAAAAATAAAAGGGGCTGGGGGTGTAGCTCAGAGGTAGAATGTCCCTGGGTTCAATCCCCAGTACCCCCTCCGCCGCACACAAAGTCAAGAAGAGGCGCGCTATTATTTTTATTACCATTCTCACCTACTCTGATGTTCTCTCCTTTCTGAAGTTTTGAGCTGCTTCTATCACTTCCTGTTTGGAGAACAACCTTTAACAGCTCTTTAAGGTCTGCTAGAAACGCATTCTTTGAGGTTTCCATTGTCTGAGAATGTCTTTTCTTCCCATTCAAACTAAAGAATATATTCCGATGAATACAGAGTCCACGTTGACAGTCCTTTTTCTCTCTGTGCATGAAAGCTTTGCCACTCCCCATGGTCTCCGTGGTTCTCGATGAGAAACCGGCCGTCTTTCCATTGGTCTTTACACCACAGACCACGCGTCTTTTCTCACTGACGCATTCAAGATTTTTCTTTTCTCCCCCCCCCTCATTTTCAGAAGTTTAATCTTGATGTGTCTTGGTGTGGGGATTTTTGGTTTATCCTCTTTGGGGTTCGCTCAGATTCTTGAACCTCTGGGTTCAAGAACTTTTGCCAGGTTTGGCAAGTTTTCAGCCATTATATCTCTTAATATTTTTTCAAACACTTTCTTTCTCCCCTCCTTCTGGGAATCCAATAATACAGATATCGTCCCCCAGGTCCCTGCAGCTCTGTTCTTCTCTTGCTTTCTCTTTATTCTAGGGACTGGATGATTTCTGTTGCTTTATCTGCAAGATCCCTGCTTCTCCCCTCTGTCAGATTCTGCTACTCCGTTCTTGAATCCATCCGGTGGATTTTTTTAGTTTGGCTATTTTACTTTTCAATTCTATACTTTCCATTTGATTTTTTTTTATAACTTCTATCTCTTTGGTGAAATTTTCTCCTTTTTAGTTGTTTCAAAACTATTTACAATTGCTTGTTGAAGCATTTTATGATGGATGCCTTAAAACCCTTGTCAATAATTCCAGTGTCTGATTTTTGTCCAGCATTATTATCTGTGGATTTCCTTTCCTTATTCCAGTGGTTGACTTCTTGGTTCTTGGCATGATGAGTAATTTTTTCTATTGAATCCTGGACATTTTGGGTGCTCTATTAGAAGACTGGATCTTATTTAAGTCTTCCATTTTAGCAGGCTCTCATTCCATTTAGGTTCAGGGTGTAGGGCCTGGTCTTCAATGGCCTGTGGTTCCAATCACAATTTCATTTCCAGAATGCTTCTTGGGGTACTAGTCTGTTCTGCTGCATTCTCTCAGTGCTCCTAACGGTACCTGCTAGAGCTGTCCACAGGGGTGAAACATGCTACCTCGGGAGCTGTTGAGTCACTGGGTGGGAGGTGGGAGACCCGGCATGGATGGAGACCATCTCCCTGGGCCTGCTGGCTTCCCACTGGTATAGTGGCTGTGGCTGGGGAAGGGAGACCCTTTCTGTCCCCTGCCCCGGTGTGGGGAACCCTCTTCCTCCTTCCTGTTCTGTGACCACATCTGTCTTATTTCCAGGCCCTTCCGCTGTGCTTAGAGGGAGAGTGTGGAGGGAGGGGTCCATGTGACCTCATCCTTTGAGTTGCTATCAGGCCCATTAAAATTGGTCTGTTTTGTCCGGCGTGGTGGCGCATGCTTGTCATCCCAGTACTTGGGAGGCTGAGACCGGAGGATCCAGGTTTGCGGCCGGTCTCAGCTACTTAGTGAGGCCCTCTGCAACTTAGTGACACCCTGTTTCAAAATAAAGAATAAAAAATAGGGCTGGGGATGTACCTTAGAGGTAGAATGCCCCTGGGTTCAATCCCCAGTACCGCGCAAAAAAAAAAAAAAATTGGTCTGTCTTCGAGAGGGACCAGACATTGGTTGATTTTAAAGGTCCCGTGTGCAGCTGGGGCTGAGAAGCACTGTTTACAAAGTCCCTTCACACACTCAGAGATTTCACTCAGCTCTCGCTGGCCTACGCGTTGAACACGAGCCCATTTTACAGATGAGTCTCGTGACGTGGAGTGACCTAGTCAAACCAGCGAAGGCCAAGGTTTCTGGATTCGGGAACTCGTCACCCCCTCTGCTCCCGGCAGGTCTGCCCTGATGGGTCTGTAGCTGTGTGGTCTTCTAGGGACCTGTGCGTCCGATGGCCTTCAAGAGTGCGTGGCTGGTGTGGGCATCAGAGAGAGAGAGGGAGGCACAAGGTGCGGGGCACCTGGCGCAAGTTCACGGCCAGGCGGTCGCCACCCCAGGTCGCATCGGGCCTCACGAGCACTGACACCACAGCCCACGCCCAGGCGGACCCAAGACGCTGCCCGCAGCCGCCTGCCCTCAGCACTCTGCTCTCCTTGGCTCTGTCTTCTGCCAGGCTGGCTCCTCGGAGGTCATAGTAGCCCGTGAATGTTCCAGGAGTGGCCCTTGAGGGCGGAGGGGTGCTGAACACACAGCAGGAGGCCCGGGATGGCCACAGCACCCCAGGCTGCTCTTGGTCGACTATCCAGCAAGCCCCTCTCTGGGGCAGATGGCATCTGTTGACTGGTGCCCAGCACGGGACCCTGCAGCCATAGGGCCCTGAGTAGCTTGGGTTCCTCTTCAAGCCTTGGCACCCCACCTGAGGATGGAGGGGCTGGGCCCTCATCAGCCGTGAGCCACAGTGGATGAGAGGCCCTGCGCGGTCTGCACTTCAGCTCCTGAGGCAGCTCAGAGGCGCGGCTGCTGGAGGCCTGCGGTAGCCTGGCTGTGGACTTCAGTGCGCTCTGCCTAGATGTTCCCCGAAGGCCAGGCCACAGGGGGCCGTGGGCCTCACTCAGCCCAGAGGCTCCTGCCGGGAGGACTAGTCCATCCCTGTTTTCACAGATGAGAGAAGCTCAAACCCAGAGAGGTTTGTTTTTGTGCCTGAGGTCACACAGCAAGCCACAAGCTGGGATTCCACTCCGGCAGGCTGGCACCCAGAGCAGTGCTCTCCGCCAGCCTCCCCCAGGTCCCCACCCCCAGCAGCCTGGAATACTTTATCTCTAACCTCTTGTGCCCCTCCCAGAGGTGTTTGGCTTCGGGGGGCAGGGCGAGAGTCCCCCGTGCCTCCCTGCACTCTCTGTAGCAGGTGGCTGCAGTGAGTGGCGTGTCTTCCCAGAGGCCCTGGCGGCTCCCTCGCAGTGCCCTTCCTTCATGGAACCCAGTATTCCTCCTCGGAGGGGAGGCCAAGCTTCCCGCCTGTGGGCAGGGGTCTCCAGGCCCCAGGCAGGGGTGGGGGACAAAGGAGCCCTGAGAGGTGTTACCCCGAAACCTCAGCTCCACTTTGACATCAGTATGGACGTGTGAACTGCCCGCTGCCCTTGGGACGGGAGGCGCACCCCGTCCAGCCCCTGCTACAGGCGAGCCTGCAGGCTACAGAACAGCGCAGGAGCTCTGCGAAAAGCGAAAGTCTCCAGCCAACCCGGCAAAGGCGCCAGGCTGCTCCCTGGGCCCTGGCCTCTGCCCCAGACTGCCCTCCCCGGGAGTGGTCTCGGCCCCCGCAGCAACATCCTGTCCTGGGCCAGGTCCTCCCCTGACACCCGAGCTTGCTTTCAGGGCAGTGGCCCGTCAGGCACACAGGGCTCTCTGTGTCGCAGGTTCCAGCCCATCAGGAGCCAAAGACCCTTGGTCTCTGCCTGCACCCCAGAACTACTCCGCACTCCAGGCCCAGGCCTCCGCCTCCTGGCAGGTCACCTGGATGTCTGAGTCTCCCAAGCCAACATGAGGAGACCGGGCTTTCTGTTCCCATCTCTGAACAAGAGCGCCTCTGTCCACTCGAGCCAGAACCACCCTGGTCTTTTACTTTTTGGGGGGAATTGAATTGGGGATTGAACCCAGGGGCATTCTACATCCAAGTTATACCCCAGTCCTTTTTATTTTGAAATAGGGCCTTGCAAAGTTGCTGAGGCTGGCCTCCAACCTGTGATCCTCCTGTCTTAGCCTTTTTAGTTTTTTGTTTTTTGTTTTGCGGTACTGGGGATGGAACCCAGGGGCGTTCTATCTCCGAGCTACACCCCCAGCCCTATTTTTTAATACTTTATTTTGAAACCAGGTCTCACGAAGTTGCGGAGGGCCTCACTAAGTAGCTGAGGCTGGCCGCGAACCCGGATCCTCCTGTCTCCGCCTCCCAAGTACTGGGATTACAAGCGTGCGCCACCACACCCAGCCTCTTTTTAGTACTAGGATTACAGGAGTGTGCCATCGTGCCTGTCTAATCCCGTCTTCTTGGTCCCGCCATCCCTGATGCCCTGCTCTTCCTTTTGGCCTCGTGCTCACACCTGTCCTGCCGTCAGCCTGGTCAAGGGCTCCTGCTGCTCATCTGGAAGCCCGTTGCCCCTCCAGCCTGCCCTCCGGCATGTTAAACACATAAAGGTGAACAGCCCATCTCCTGCTGGAAGCCTCCAGAGAAGCCCTGTTGCCCAGCACCCACTGGAGAGCCCTCCTGATCAGACCCCACCTGCTTTCAGCTTGGTCCCTCTGCCACCCCCCGTGCTGCCCTGCACTGGCTTCTGAACCTTTGTGCACACTGTGTGCTGCCCGAACTCTTCCCCAACCTGGGTGCTGGTGACCGCCTCCTGCTACTCTCCTGCCTGACACAGGTCTGCTAAAACGTAAGTCAGATCACATGAGAACCCAGCCCAGAACCCTCTAGAACCTTCTGACAAAGGGCTAGTGACCTGGCCTCCACCCGCCAGCCATGCTTCAGCCCATTCCCAGGTGTGTTCAGGCGACGCCCTCGAGTTCCACGCGACACAGGCTCCCTCCACGACGCTCAGGGCGTCAGGCCCGCACCCTCCCGCACTCTAGTAGGACTTGGATTTGCTGTTTCTGCCTGGTCCCCCGCCCCCCCCCGGGAGGGCAGCTCCCTGACGGAGAACTTGGTCTTCTCTGGCCTCTCCTCCATCCCCAGCATGGAGCGGCATCAGAACACAGAAAGTGCTTGTGAACTAGTTGTTGGCTGACAGGCAGCGCGTACCCTCTCTCTGGACTGGTTCTGTTCTAAAATGCAGAAAGGTGCAGGTGTTCTTGGTCCAGGTCTGACATGCACAGATTCTACCCCACAGGGCCTCAGTCTCAGCCTCGCCACCAGGAGTGCGGCCTGTCCCACACAAGAGATGGACAGGTGGCAAATCAGGAGTCTATTCCTTTCAACCACAGACTAAGAAACGTGAGGAGGTGTCTCCCCACCGTGGAACTCCAGGGGACTCGGAGAGGAAAGGAGAAAGGCCCGAAACAGAGTCACAGCAGCCTGTGTCCTGCATGTCCCCTTGTGGGTGACCCACAGGAGGGTAATGAGTGAAGACAAGCACGCGACATCAGACAGGGGACTCCACAGGGGCTTCACAGAGGAGGGGACACACATAAGGTGATAGAAAATGCCAAAGCCACAGAGGGTTTGGGGGAAAGTGGCCCGGGCCAAGACCTCCCTGCACTGCCTTTGTTACTGACTCACGGTTGTCTCCAACCCTGAGCCCCCACCTGCCTTCACCGCCCTTGCTGGGGTTTGGGGAAGGGGCTGATGTCCTTTGGAAGCATCGGGATCTTTCTAGGGACCACTAAGTCCTCTGGACAGTGTTTCCAGCCAGAGGTTAGTACGATGCTGACACACCTCTGTGTAGGCGTGTGTGTGTGTTTGTGTGCATGCGTGCGCGTGCATATACAGGGGACCTCAGAGGACAGGCAGGACCTGAGAGGAGACGCCTGTGGGACCCAGAGCAGCAGCAGGCCCCCTCAGGGTCCAGGCCACCTGTGTTCTTCCCAGGGCAGCAAGCCGTCCCCTAGAAGGCCCTCTTCAAGCCCTCTACTTATAACAAAAGTGAACCCCATCCCTTCCTGTGCAGAAACCGGGTCCTTAGATAATACAGACTACTGCGCATAGTCCAGATAACACCTGTGTAGAATCTAAAAGGAAAATAAAAGTAGTCTCTAATGAAATACACACTTCTTTAGAGAGGGTGGCAGTGCCCCGCTGAGAAACACTGTCCAATAGGACAAGGACATTACACTGGGCTGTTATTCACCACTGCGCCTCTGCCGCCTAGCGCAGGTCCAGCACATAGTAGGTACTCAGTAAATACTGGGTGGAAGGATGGATGAAGACGGAAGCTGAATCAGTTCTGGTGGGATGTCTGATGGTGCTGTGGGTGGGATGAGGCTGTGGCCAGGCGCCTGTGGGTCACGTGGTGCCCAGGTGGGCGGGCGGCAGAAGCATACCCGGGCGCTCCTCCTGCCGGCGTCTGCCGCTCCAGGCCCAGGGCCACTCGCATCTTCTCTGTCTCCCCCTCAGCGCCCCATTCAGCGTCTGGCACAGAGTGGGTGCTCAATAAATACCCGTTGAATTCAATGCATCTCAATTCAACCAACATTTATTGAGCGCCCACTGTGTTGAATGTCACAATCCCACCTTCCTGGGGCGCGCTACAGACGGAAGTCCCTGGGGCGCAGGTGGGCGCGCCTTGCTGTGTGCAAACGCTTTGATCGGGTAAAAGTTGTGTGCAGATGGGATTGGTGCTGGTGGAGTCACCTTAGGCGACTTGGTGAGATTCAGAAGAACCGGGAGAAGAGAGGATGGATGCCGCTCCCCTTCCACCAGGATCACTCGTGAGGCTGGCGGACAGCAAGGTCGCCTGCCCAGGCACGCCCGGTCCTCGCTGTTCTTTGCACGCATACCCAGAAGCAAGGCACCATCACCACACAGACATAAAGGCACAGTCGGATGGTTAGACACCATGGGGTTCCTGCTCAGAGGGCCGACATCAGACACCAGTAGACAGCGAAGGCAGGACGTGGTCATGCTCGGGGTCACAGAGCAACATCAGCAAGGGCAAGAGCTCCCACGCAGCGTTTGCGTCGCGGGGAAGCTCCCCAGGTGAACCATCAGTCACCGTGCGGGCAGCTGGGTTCCTGCACGTTGGGCACACCTGCACAGAACCCACTGCGTTCTCCATCTGCGGCCACATGGCAGCTTGTGACGGGGACACAGCAGGGGCAGAGATGACAGACAAGCTTTGCAGTGTGAGTGGTACCGTCTGGCCACAAGGATCAACACCTGTCACGCTCCGGAGCCCTGGGACAGCCCCAGAGCACCCTGGTTCTGGCATCTGTAGATGAGGAAGCGGTGCAGAAGTGAAGGCCATGGGCACAGGTCACACTGCAGGGTGGCAGCAGAGGGAGGGCCCCAAGGGACACCATCTCCAACTCAGGCTTCTCCCCACCCTGGGCCCCTCCTGCCTCTGTCTTGGGCCACAGGCAGGCTACGAACTCTGGTGGGCATCACTGGGGCAGTAGCTGGCCTCCCCGGGGAGAGCCCAGGAGGTCCTGGGCCTGGAATCAGGCTGGCAGAAGAGGCCTGCCCACCCCCAGCAGGGGAAGGCCAGAAGCCAGGCAAAACCACCTTGAGACCCCAAACACTCAGTTTCGGTCCTGGGGCTCCTGGCTTGATGCCAGGACACACACGAGGCAGGGAGGGCTCTGGGCAGCTCCTGAGCTGGTGGCGGGGAGAGTCCATCTCCCAAACACAAGTCCAAGAGGAACGTGTGAACGCCAGGCAGGAAGGCCCGTGAAGAGGCCGGCCCTGGCCTGCAGGCTGGTGCCGCACTACAGGGCAGGGCTCCCTGGGGGCATAGAGAGGACTGGGGGACTAACACGTAGCCACCTCAGGAGGCACAGGCGGGCAAGGAGGGACCAGCCTCGCTACCCCTCGCCCTGCCCACCATGTCCCCTGCAGGCTCCAGCAGTCCCTCCCGGGCGGGATCGTCTTGGTGCAATGTCCCGTGACGACATCAGTCTGTGCACCTGCTCTGAGCCCCCGATGTGCAAAGGGCTGCACCCAGGTGGGGGAGGCACGAGGGCATCGGACACCTGCCTACACGGTACCCACGGACGGCCGTGTCTTGGCTGCGGTTGCTCTTGCACACAGAGAGCACCGTCTCCAGGCTCCGCATCTCCTCTCCGCCCTCTCACGCGGGGACTTTTCCGTCGGCAGCGGGAGCACACGGTTTACAGGCCAGAGGGTGAGGATGAGGATGAGGATGAGGATGGTGTCTGTTTACTGAGCACCTACTACCCACCAGCAAGGCGCCACCTGCATACCTAGTTCAAGTCCTCAGGGCCCACAAGGTGGCCCAGGCGGACTGATTCACAGCCACAGGGATGAGGCCAGATTTGATCTGGGGCAGGTCACCCTGAGAAACCAGGCTCCACCCCCTCACAGCCACACCCACCTCCTCCTGGCCTCTGCTTCCAGCCTCGGCCCCAGCCCTCCCTCAAAAGACCACTTCCAGGGCTGCTTCCAGGAGGCCCCAGCGAGCCGGACTAGGCCTGCAGTTGGCTGTCACCTGGGATTTGCAGCATCTCACGGGAACATGAGAGTTTTCTCTACATTTGCAAATTACCCCCAATTCAGTCTTCACATCACCCCGAGAGAGCCAGACAGACATCAACTTTGTCTCAGAGTCTAAGGCGACATCTGGGCCTTCAGGATACCACAGAAGACAGGACAGTGCCCGGTCCCCAACCCAGTCTGGACCTGCCTCCTGGACCATGCCCACATCTGCTCTGGAGGGAGCAGGCCCTGAAAGCCTTTTTCTAACATGACTTGGGGGGTGGGGGCCGGCTGGCTTTCTTGCCAGCTCTGGGAACAGCAGCTGGAGGTGCGGTGCGGTGCGGTGGCCACGGTGTACACACCAGCTACCAAACGTGTTGGGGAGTCCCGAGCGGCGGGGGCCTGCTCTCCTGTCTGGGTTGCCCTATGTGTGTTGCTTTCTGAGCAAGGCTGGGGTTTGGGGGCTCGCTGGGCTGTGGGCCCCTTCGCTGGAGGCCTTCCATGCACATCACATCTCCTGGCTCAGAAGAACCACTCACGCGAGTAGAAGTTGTCTCCCTGCATTCTCTGGAGAGGGTCCTGCTCGGTCCCACTGCTGTGGGACAGGGACTGGCTGTCCAGGTCTGGAGAGTTCGTCCTTGTGTCTGTGTCCCCCTTGAGAAGCAGCCAGCTGGTCTTCTGCAGTGAAAACAAAAAGGCCATGTGAATTTGGATGGTGGGAACATCTCACTAGAACCTTCTAGCTTACGAGGTGACCCTACAGTGAGGAAACCCACTACGTGAGAAACCCTGCTTTTAATAAAAACCTTCCCACCGAGGGTGCCTCGTCCCTGTCTCTACAGGCACGTGAAGCGTGTGGGGACATGGTGCTGCTCCATTTTATAGAGGGAAAACTGAGGCTTGGGGGCTGGGGCCCAAATGGCTTGGGCAGGACAGGTGAGGCGGCCGACGAGCAGCCTCGGGCTCCTTCCCTTCCCCTCCTGCCTTCCGTAAAGATGAGGAACCCAGCCCCTGGCCAAATCTGCCAAGCCTGAGTCTCTGGAACATAGCCACGCCCACGGCGCAGGCCTCCTCTCTGCCCTGTTCACAGAACTGCGCAGCTGCACCACAGAGGCAGGGCCGCAGGTGTAAGATGCCTACCTTCCGGCCCTGTACCGAAAATGTCTGCCAAATCTGTCCTAGAACCCGAGCATCATCCCGAATGCTCCAGAATTCCCTGTGGTTGGTTCCTTTCCCCCTTGAACCAGCAGTTATAGAATCGTAACCCGGCTACACGGCAGGTGATGTGCTTGTCCTGAATGTGACAGGGTGCTGGTGGACACACCCCCCCTTTATCTTTTGGGGACTCTAAGGCACAGAGTAAGAGGAGGAGCCCGAAGTTCCAGCCGGAGAGGCCACGGCAACCCCGCGGGCGACTTCCAGTGAAATCTGCTCCCCTTATTACCTTCCTGTTATCCTGGTCGAAGCCGCCATCCTCCCCGTCCAAGCGCCTGGCAGCTGGAAGGGAAGGGAAGGGTCAGCTGTGAAGGCAGCGGACTGCCTGTTTTGGGCGTCCCAGGTCACAGTCATGCTCAAAAATGCAAAACGACTCAAGAGACGGTCAACAATGTGAGTGTCTTTATGGGCTGAGGAACAAGGCAGGCTGGAGCAGGCTCCCTGGGGACACTGCCTGGAGGTGGGCACGTCGTGGGTTGTAGGTGACGTGCAGCCGCCATTCAGTTCCAGCCAAACCCCCACACGGAGAAATGGGGCCATATTCTCAGGTGTCGTCACTTGCAAGGGGACTGTGGAGGAGCAGGAGGCCTCGGCCACCGAGGCCCTCGGTGACAGACACCAGCTAGGTACTTTACTACACGTCTGCCCCTCCCCACAACCCCCAGGAAGGGCTTCACACCATTTTGCAGATAGAGAAACCAAGGTCACAGACGAGTGGGGGCGGAGGCTGACAGGAGCCCAGGCTGTGTGAGTCCAAAGCCCTCCCCTTCTGCCCCACCTCCCAGCTTGCTGTCCACAAAGCACACGACAGTGAGGACTCTGTCCCCGGAAAAAGTCCATGAAGAACAGTAAAGAAATGACAGCACATAACCAGAAATGAACTTAATAGAGCGTGCCAGAGTTCATTTTCCAGCAGTTTTTTGGTTGCTTGTTTGTTTGTTTTAACCAAGATACTGTCTGCAGCATTTTGGGGGAGGCTGGCATTATTTCCAACCAAGACTGAGCAAAAAAATCACACCAGGGCATGCGGACATGTCGGGCATCCAGCCTCACACTCCAACACCAACCCCATGCATGGGACAATTGAGCAGAAACCCAGTCTCCTTCCCCAGCCTGCCACGAGAGCCGAGGCCTCCGTGAGGCCGCGCCGAGGGTGGGCTCTTACCTGCAGCCTGCGGCGGGCTCGGCCCTGTCAGTCTTTTGGAGCACCCTGCCTCCTGCACCACCAAGGACAAGACTGATACCAGGCCAGAGAGCTTGGAAATTGGGGATTGGGCTACAGGACCTTGACAAGATAAGGCCAAAATTGAAGACTGAGCACTTCCGTTCTGGATACACTGACATTTCGTTACTCTCGACAGCGACCTGAATCTCTTTCTCCCAGGAGAGAGTGCTTTTCAAGGTGGAAACAGCAACTGTTCTCACTCCCAGAGATGAACTGAGAGGCGCCCTCTGAGGCCGCCATGGAGAGACAGAGACGCAGGGAGCAGGGCAGTGTGGCGCTCCTGTTGCCTGAGCGATGGCCGTTGCCGGGCAGCGGTTTCCTCAGCGTGGCCACACATCCACCCGGACTCTTGGCAGCTGCCCAGCCAGCCCCAGGGACAAGCAGCCAGAGGGACTCGGGCTTTGATGGCTCTACCACTGTCCACGCCAGAGAAGGCCCCAGGCCGAGTCCACTGGCAAAAATAGCCAACCACATTCCCGAAAAGCCAGGAGGTCCAGAAACAGAAATGGACTGCCACCCTTGGAATAACCTACAAGGGCAAAACCAATTGATCTACAAATCTACAAGTGCAAAATCAATTAATGGCTCCACCCGAAGGGCTCTCTGGGATGTGGAGGAGCTCAGCTGCCCTGGCCCCGAGGACTTCACACAGCCACAGACGATGGGCTGGCCAGACATGTTCTGTCTGCAGAGCCACCCCAGGGCTCAAAATGGCCTGCCATCTGCCGAGAGGGGTGTTCCGCTGAGACCCAGCGAGCCCCTGCTGCCACCACCACCGGCTGCGCCAGGTGTGCAGTCAGCCAGGCCTGAGGGAAGGGCCCGCAGAGCCTGCGACCAGTTCTCTTGAGAACAGGAGCTTGGGCAGGAAAATATAGGAAATGGGCACTTTGCATTACTGGTGGCGTGCTTCCTTAACAGCTCTGAGCCTCAGTTTCCATATCTGTCAAATGGGCGAATGACGCCTTCCCCTCCAAGTCATGAGGATCCACCAGGTGACTCGGGTGGATGTGGGAGAGTGCAGGGCTCAGCTGGCAGACTGAGAAAACCAGGAATAAGCGGGAGGACAACTTCCAGGCTAATAAGTAGCATGCCGTTTTGGGGTGGCAGGAAGGCAGATGGATATAGGACTATAAGAGGAAGAGAGTTGAGTGTCCTTTGTGTCACAGGAGGCGGTTCCTTTAGAGCCCGGGAATGAAGGCTAACTTCCTAACCCCAGTCTTCCTTGGGGAATCTTTGTCAGGCATTGCAATCAGAGTGAGAGGTCTCGAATTTCCTTTCTAGATGTAGAGCAGGTCGACCTGCCCTCCTTCCCACACTCCATCTTATCATTCCTTCATATCCCAATTCATTTCTAGTTGCCTACTCTTTTAGCTTCCATCACCCACCCATCCATCTCCTCATTCATCCTTCCATCCATCCATCCACCCATCTACCCATCCATCTATCCACTCACCCATCCACCTATCCATTCTTCCATCCATCCATCCATCCATCCATCCATCCATCCACCCATCCATCCATCTGTCCGTCCATTCATCCATCCATCATCCATCCATCCATCCATCCATCCATCCATCCATCCATCTGTCCTTCCATTCATCCATCCATCCATCCATCCATCCATCCATCCATCCACCCAACCATCCACCCACCCATCCATCCACCCAACCATCCATCCTTCTATCTACCCATCTATCCATCCATCCACCCATTTATCTTTCCATTCACCCGCCCAGCTATCCACTTATCCACTCAACCACCCATCCACTCATCCCTGTCTTTGTCCTCTCCAATCCATTTCTTTGCCATCCATCCATCCATCCATCCATCCATCCATCCATCCATCCCTTTATTCCTCCCTGTCTAACCTGTTTGCTACTTAGCCTTCAGCCTTTACTGCCTTCCCGCCCCGAGTGGCCAGTGTACACCTGTACTGTCCCGAGTACAGGGACGCAGAAACCTCAGACCTGACTTTTGTCCTTCGGAAGCTCACAGGCCAGGGCAGTGGAGGTAGACAGGCATATTAGAAGGTTCTGGACATTATAACAAGTACTTTGGTGGGGGAGAAAGTCAGCCCAAAGGCGCTTGCTGAGAATACCCATGTGACGAGCACTTACTGAATGCCTACTCCCGGACAGGCCCTGTGCCATGGTTTGGGTAAAACACCTCTTAACAGATAATAGTTAGATGTGTGGACCTTGTTTTGCAGACAAGGAGGCTGAGGTCCAGAGTCAGGCAGCACAGCTGGAAATCCGAACCTTGTCTGCTCCACAGCCCTGACTGGCTCACTTTGCTCCCCCTGTTGTCCAGGGGCAAGTAGGGCTATGGGGTCATTCCACCCTGTTTTGGGGTGCTAGCTAGTCTCTGCAGCCCCAGGTGGTCTCGGCTGCGGTCAGCTGGAGCTCTCTGCCTCCAGCATAGACTCACTCCTGCCAACATCTGCAAGTGCCAAAAGCAAGGCCGGGCTCTAGTAGCTGGGCTCCAGCCCGCGCCGGCAGGTGCTCTCTCCGACAAGGGAAGGAGCTGATAGAAACCTGGGAAGCTTTCCCTGGAGGGCAAGGCTCTGTGGCCTACGGAATGACCCCTGATCACCTTCAGCCGGACCAGGAAGCACTCTAGAGGATTCTACCTCGAAGCATCCACCCAGCTGTCGACACAGGATGTGGCGGCTTTCCCTGGGTGGAGCTAGACAAGAACTTCCAACATGGGAATCTCCTTCCCACTTCATGACTCCGTGACAGTCTCCACCCTCATTGTCCCATGAGACCTCACGACCAGCCTGGGAGAAGGGCAGGGCAGCGGGGTGGTCCTGCTTTGCAGATCAGGAAACAGAGGCTCAGAAGCATGAAACAGCATGCCCAATCACCCAGAAATTCCAATTCGGATCCCTTTTTGTTCCTGCTCCCTGGCTCCAGCAACCTCGCACACCTGCCCCAGGTAGGCCTGCGTGGAAAGGAGGCTGGGGCCAGAGGACCAAGAGATGCCCTCCAGCATCTCCAACCCCTATTTGCAGATGCAAGAGACCCCTTTAGCTGGAGGCAGGGCAGTTGACTCTACTGTTGGAAACCCTTAAAACACAAGCCCTGAATTCTCACTAAGGAGTAAGCGCCTGGTTCCGGGTGGTTCTGTTTGCCACAGGTTGGGCCCATCAGATCAGGTTATGGGTCAAGGAGCCTCTGCTGCCCCTGATCTTGGCAGGGGTCAATTTGGCTGCCTCCTTTGGAGTAGCAGCATCCAAGTATGAGCCCGCCCGAGCCCGTCTGTGGGCAGTGGCCTCGGTGTACAGCATACACAGATGGCCACACGCAGACCCGCTACTGCCATCTACAGAATGAGGCCTCTCAGGAGAATTTGTGCTTAGTAATCACACAGGCCAGGACCTCCCGGTGCCTTGGCCACACTGATGGGCACACAGCGGAGGGTGCATTCAGAAGCAAGAGGGTGCGTGACAGGCATGCAGGGTAAACGGAGGCAGCGGAATCCAACTGTACCATGCTGTTTGTAGATAGGGGGTTTCCTATAGATGTTATCTTTTACGCCAGTGTCTGGGAGAGAAGAAAGAAACAAAAAGGAAAGAACAAGAGGGTGAGCAGGCAAGTCGTGATGGTCCGCGCCCATTGCTTTCGTCAGCGACACTATGCCCAGCGTTAGAATCACCAGGAAGGATCTGGCGCCCCGCAAGCGGCTGATGAAAGCCCCACACCTCAGGTCAAGCATCCCCCGCTCCGGGTGCCACCCCCGATCTGAAGGCGACAGGGAGAGAGGAAACTAGGGAGGACAGGGAGCGAGGTGCCAGGGGGACTGTGAGTATCCAGCTCAGAAGCCCCTTTTCTTCAGCCTGTTCCCAGGAGGACAGAAATGTCCCCCTGGGGATTGTGGGACTTTGGGAGGATCTCAAACACTTGTCAGTTTGGGGGAGGAGCGGAGAGGCTTGGGAATCACGTGACCCCTGCTCCACCGTTTGTGTGTGGCTGGTGGGGTGCGTGGGAGCCACGGCATGCCTGGGGGCCTACCTGGGACGTGGAAGTGTCGAGGAGCCTGCTGGTAGGTGGAGGAAGGAGGCCTGCTGTCCGAGAGCACCGACAGGCTGGGGGTGCTGCGGCCGCTTTCGCTGCCTCCAGACGGGAGCGCAGGGACAGCAGATGGGGACGGAAAAGCAGAGCAGAGCATCTCAAGCAAGATGGCTGGCTGCAGCGAGCCCCATCTCTCCTGCCGAGGGACAGCCCAGACCCTCCGCCCCGGAGGCGCGTGGTCCCCAGGACTACTCCGCCAGGGCCCAATGACTTGTTAATCCAACCTGCGTTGACCCCTGCTCAGTGGTCCCCTGGCAAAGGAGCAGGGGGCGGAGGGCCACCCCTGCCTGCTGCCTGTGCAGAGCCCCGGATCCTGAGTGCACGCCCCGCTCTGCAAACTCGCCAACACTAGGCCTGCCTTCCTCATGACCCCCGTGTATGAAGGTGCTGTTTCCCCTGCCAATCACAATCAGCTGGAAGAATAGGACTGAGGTGCTGGAAAGAACCAAAAGCGCCCCTGGAAGCCACTGAGTAAAATGTTGCCAGCTACGGAGTAAGACTGGCACGAGTCAGGTGCCACCTTCCTAAATACATGCTCTCAGCAAGCTGAAGGGCAGTGTTGTCTGACCCCGGCTCCAGCCCCTTAGCTCCTCTAGAATTGCATTTCTGCTTTGGAGAGGTTGGATTATCAAGTTACCTATGGAGACAGCCGGGTTCCTGGGTGAACGTCCCGCACCCCACAGCCATGAAGGAATGACATGATCAACGGAATGCGATGGGCAGGGTTCACTTTTGACGAGGAGGGACACGCGCATAGTCAGACACCCGAGAGGCACGATGAGCCCCGGGAAACCTGGTGGCAGCCTGGCAAGGGAGAGGGGCGCTTTGCACTGAGACCCTCCCCTCGTGCGGCCCATCCAAGCAGCAGGACCCTAAAGTGGCCTCGCAACGATACAGAACATCCTGGGTGGCGAGCGCCCAGCTGGCCTGGAAGTGGATCTGTCAGGGGCTGTAGAGGGCTGGGGGGAGCACCCGCCTGGTGGGGTGCACCGGTGCAGTAGGAGGGAACACAGACCCCAGCCAGCTGCCCGCACCAGGCTGAGGCCACGCTGGGGCCCGCTGACTCCAACTTCCAGCATCTTCTACCATCTGCATGTGGGCATTAATTTCGCCTGCCAAGGCTGATGGAATTTCTCATAACCTTGCCTCTCTCCTTCCAGAACAGCATGGAACCTTCTGGGTCTCACCTGAGTCCACAGTTCCTGCACTCCTGGTGATAGCAGGGGCTTTGCGCCAGGGAGATGGGACCCACGTGCAAGGAGAGGAAACCACCGGTCCCTCTACCTACAGTGGCTGTGACCAGATCTGTCCCAAGGGCAGCGCTCTGGCCTGCCGCTCCCTGGGGCCCTCACCCTAATGCTGGTATGGGCCCCGTGGTGTCACCGAGAGAGCCTTGACACCCATGACAGCCCTGCGGGGTGGGCACAGAAGCAGGGGCTTGAAAACACAGATCTGCACAAACTCCAGAACCTCTGAAGACGGTTCCCGTCAGGCGCCTTTGCTGAGCCGAGCTGGCGGCTCGCACGGCCTGTTGAACCCGGGGGCCTCCGATGGCTCATCTCTCTCTACCTGGAATTCACGGCCCCTTTCCCACCACCTCCCACCCGCTGGCCGAGGATTCTAACACGTCACAGCCTTCCTGTCCCTCCCCGGTGCTCAGCCCATACAGCAGTGACCCCTGAAATACAAACGGGATTTGGGACACGCTGTGCACAGGCATCTCGTACAGCCGTGTACAGCCGTGGCTGAACATCACCTGATGCTCAGAGGGGCCCAAGCCCAAAGTGAAGCTGACGCACAGCCACGTGGCCATGGTGACCCCCGAGGCCCCTGCACACCTGCCACTGAATTCTACCACCTGGCTCTGCTTGGAATGCCGCTCGGCCCACCCCCAGCAGCGGCCTCTGCACGGCCTGGCCTGACTCGGACCTCTCCCTTCTCAGGTCTCTGGCCTGCCACTCCCTGGAGGATTCACCCTAATGCTGGCACGGGTCCCGTGGTGCCACTCCGGGTGCTTTGACGCCTGTGACAGCCCTGCGGGTTGGGTACCTCCCCTTCTATGGAGGGCGAGGGGCCATGTCCTGTGAGACGGCTCGCTCTGCTCAGAGGCCAGCTTCCTTCTTGGACCTTAGTCGTCAAACCGCAGGCCACCGCTGTCACCATGGTTGTGAGAACACTGAGGGCCTGGGTGGGTGTGAGGGCAGCCAGGGGCTCCTGCTCCTCCTGAGGGGGTCCCGTCCGGGGGGCTCCCAACGTCCACCAGGGAGGCACTCCAGCATGCTCCATGAGAGCCTGCGGGTGGGTGGGCAGCCCCGGCCATTCACGAAGCCTTCCTTGTCTTCTTAATTTAAATGCCTGCCTTGTTTTGAACGGTTCTCGGTAGTTCCTACGCACTCCTCGCCCGGCCCCGGTCACTGTCCTCGACACACTGCGCACCTCCGTGCCATCTACGGGCCACGCTCTATGAGGGTCGCACCTGTTTTCCCCTGATGTGGTCTTCCTCCCCAGGACCCGCCCAGGCTCAGCACACCAGTCGTCACTTCTTCCCAGCACATCTTGGCTGCGACAGTTTTGTAGGCTGTCCTTGTTTTTCATGACTTTGATGCTCCTGAGAAGAACCGGCCAGGTGTTCTGTGGAACATAACCCAGTGGGATTTATCTGGTATTTTCCTTGTGGGGACACTGGGCCCTGGGTTTGGGAGGCAGGCTGCAGGGTAAAGTACCACCCTGGTCATGTCGCATCAAGGCACCGGCTGTTAACAGGACGCAGTGCTGGTGGCGGTGGTGGTGGTGGTGTCGAGCTGGTGGGGCGGTGCCTCCCAGTATCCTCTGCTGCGAAGCTGCCTCCTCCTACATTTTTCTTTTTGGTGCTAAGGATTGAACCCAGGGGTGCTCTGCCATGGAGCTACACACCCAGCTCTTTTTATTTTTTATTTTGAAACAAGGTCTCATTAAGTTACCACGCACTGGCCTCAAACCTGCGATCCTCCTGCCTCAGCCTCCCAAGTACTGGGATTACAGGTGTGCGCCACCATGCCTGGCTCCTTTCTCTCACTTTCCGAGCCAGCCTTTCTGGGAGGAAGCCGCCTCCGCAGCCCCCGGCCACGCTGTGGGGTGGGGTATGCCACTTCTTGGAGCGAGCGTCTCCACGTGCTACTTGGAATTCTCCGGCGTAGGAGATTCGTCTTTCCCCGCATCTGCTCATCCAGTGCCTTGTTACGTCAGCATGAACCCAGGGGCCTTTTCCTCACGCTCTGGTTTACAATTTGAAACTCCATTCCTCATCTTGTGGCTCCAAGTATGCCTGCTTTGGTCCTTGGTGCTCTTGGCTGGTGCTGGATAAAGTTCTTCAAGATGACGGCAAGGTGAGTTGGACTCATGGCCACCATGGCGAGGCCCATGGGGAGCAGGTGACATGAGCAGGTAGGTCTGCATGTGGTGCCAACGCTGCTGCCTCCTGCCTGAGGCGTGGCCCACAGCACCCTGTGAGGCCTAGTCCCCAGCGGCCACTTTAGAGCTGAGGGAGGGACACTCAGCAGGGTGAAGAGCCGCCTCTGGGCACAGCGAGTCGGTGGGAAGCAGGCCTTGGCCCGGGCGCCACACCTGAGGCCGGTTCCCTCCCTCCCTTCTCATGCCGCCTGGTTTGAAGGCTCACTTGTCAGCAAGAGGTGGCTGTCCAGACAAGGGGCTCTAGCAGCACCCATCTCCCCAGTACTCCACATCTGCCTGTCCCTGTTGCCTGCTCCTAACAGGTGAGAGGTCAGGCTTAAATCTTACGCTACCTAGGGACACACCAGGGGCCGAAATTCACACTAAAGTGCACAGCACCTCCACTGGTGTGGGTCTTGGCCCTGGGCACTGAGCCACAGTGGGCAGGTGCATCTGCATGGGGGGGGGATGGGAGAGGGGAGGGCGCCAGGGCCTGGGCCAGCATATGGCCAGGTTAGGCAAGCTGGGATGAGGGCATGCCTCTCCTCAGGAGCCCTCTACCCGCAGCACGGTCCCGCAGGAAATCTCCACCGAGGGGGCCAGAGATGCTGAAGATGCCCCGGAGCAAGCAGGAAGAACTTGCCAGAGTGGGCAGTGCCCAGCCCGTGTCCAGCTGAGGTGGGCAGCTGAGGGCTGGGGCTGGGACATGCTGGAGCCCAGGGGCTGGGCAAGGGATGGGCTCCCTCTGGTGGCCTGAAAGGACCTGCTCCCCCAGGGTGGACGCGACCTGTGAAGGGGGGTCTGGGGTGGGCTCTGCTTTGGGACCGCCACCAGGGACTTCTCGCTGAGCCTCGGTCTTCTCCAGCACAAGTTCTGGAAAGAGGCTGGTGGCTCCCCTGTCCAGGTGGGGGCTAAGCTCCCTGCATCCGACACCAGCGTGGAGGAAGGAGGCTTCCTCTGAGTTCCGAGCAGCCAGAAAGCAACCAGGGAGGGACTGGCATCAGTCACAAAGCCAACCATGGATAGCACCCTGTCCCTCACCCAGAGCACATGACCTGGGGGACATCGGGGGTGGGCTGTGGCACAAAGGCCGACTCACAAAGTAAGTGATGGAAATGTTCAGGAAAGAGAACGGACCTGCCTGCTGACCGTCAGCAACGGTGCGTCTCGCTGCATCTACTCCCCCTTCCTGTACCCTGCGGGATGGGAGCCTTCCAGAAACATCCTGCTACATAGCTGTAAGGGATGGGGACTGTAGCACATCACTCGGGGAACCACGAGAACACCACTGCTATGTCGTTTAATGCCCCCCTGGTTTTTGTGGTGTCTCCGTCAGCTGGGCTGTGTAACAACCACCCCCCCCAGGGCCTTCAATAGCAGGAGCTCATTTTCTCGAAGTTTTGGAGGCTGAAGTGCAGCCAGGGTCAGGCAGGGAGTGGCCCCCGAGGCCTCTGTTCCTGGCCTGTCAATGGTCTCATTGTGCTCAACTGGCCTTCCCTCCAAGTGTGCACACAGAGAGATGTCCAGGGCTACCTCCTCTTCTTGCAAGGCCACCAGTGCTCAAGGGTTAGGGCTCTGCCTGGTGACCTCACGTAACCTTCAGCATCTTCTTAGAGGTCTTTTCTCCAAACACAGTCATGTGGGGGTGGGGGTGTCAGTGCTTCAACATGGGAATTATGGGGGGGGGACATAATTCAGTCTTAGCAGAGAGGAAAACACAGGTTGGCCATTCCTGGATCTGTGAGCATGGGTCTCTGCGGGGACATGGATGGTGGGCAATGTTACGGTTTAGATATAGACTGTCCCCAGAAAGAGCTCATGTATTGATGTTCAGAGGTGATATAATTAAATCATGAGGGTTGTAATCTCATTGGTAGATAAATCCATTGTAATGGATTTACTGGGTGGTAACCTAGGCAGGTGGGATGTGGCTGGAGGAGGTGGGTCCCTGGAGGTGTGGCCTTGGGGCCTGTGCTGTGTCCTTGAATGCCCTTGGTGGCTCTCTCTTGCTTCCCCCTCTGTGATGTGAGAGCAGAACCCTCGCTGTCTCCCTCTCTCTGCTTCCCACCACCATGCCCTGAGCTACACCGAGTAACCAGCCTGACATGGACCCCTGGCATCCCCAGAACCGTGAGCAAGTCAATCTTCCTTCCTCTAAGTTGTGTGGCCAGGTTTTTGGGGTCACGGCAGTGAGAATATTGACTGAAACAGGGGGTCTTCCTCCTGGACGAGCCAGGCATGGAGGCACTGGGCGCGAATCCTGGCCCTGCCACCAGGAGCTATGTGCTGTGGGCATCACGGTCTGCTCCACGCCTTAGCTTCTGCCCCCCACACTAGCAGTGCCCATGCCCCGCAGGGCTGAGGCGGGAATGACATGAGATGACGTGGGCAAGCTCCAAGCACAGAGCGGGTGGCACTCAGAGAGCCCTCTCCTTTCCCTCCGCCTCTCAAATCCACGCCCTCCATCTGCGCCTTTATATAACACACGGCCAGGGCTTTCCTTCTAGAACACGTACACACCGACAGAAACGGAGCTGGACACACAAGACACACACAGCGAGGCACAGGGTGAGACAGAGGGCTCCGGGAAGCCATGCGGCCGACACAGGACAGGCACCCACAGCCCGCAGCACTGCGCGCCTTACCTCGGAAGTAGGGGATGTAATGATGTCTGAACACGGAGGTGGGGCTTGGGTGTTGGGACAGGGAGAGGCAGCTACTGGTACCCACACTCACAGTACCAGCTGCGGGCAAGAGAGCAAGGCGTCAGCCCCGGCCTGGGGACCACAGGCCACCAACAGTCCTGCCCCCAGTTGCTGGGAACATGGTGCTCCCTCTCCGGGAGCACACATGTGCATAGACACCAGAAGGGTCACCAAGCTGCTTGGCCACTCTGCTCCAATGGGGTGCGGAGGCCTGCCCCTGGAGGACACAGTGGCCACCCCGGGGCTGCCAGGCCGTGGCCTGTGGCTCCGGGGAGGGCCGCCCTGTGCCATGCCTGTCGCCCCACTGTGGGGCTCTCCTGGCACCAATGGCCCAGTGGGGAGGCAGCTCCAGGGACAGGCGTGCCTGTCACCCGCACTTCACAGGCCTCCCCGGCCCTGACCCACCCGCAAGCAGCCCACAGGCCTCAGGGGAGGCTCAATAAGGTCGCCCTGTCCACTCGCCGCCTCACCTGCTCGCTGCTCGCCCGACACGCGCTCACTCACTCATTCACTCATTCATTCACTCCCAGCTCGCTCACTCACTCATTCACTCACTCCCAGCTCACTCACTCATTCACTCATTCATTCACTCCCAGCTCGCTCACTCACTCACTCATTCATTCACTCCCAGCTCGCTCACTCATTCACTCATTCACTCACTTCCAGCTCGCTCACTCATTCACTCATTCACTCACTCCCTAGCTCGCTCGCTCATTCACTCATTCATTCACTCCCAGCTCGCTCACTCATTCACTCATTCATTCACTCCCAGCTCGCTCACTCACTCACTCATTCATTCACTCCCAGCTTGCTCACTCATTCACTCATTCATTCACTCCTAGCTCACTCACTCATTCACTCATTCACTCACTCCCTAGCTTGCTCACTCACTCACTCACTCACTCCCTAGCTCGCTCGCTCATTCACTCATTCATTCACTCCCAGCTCGCTCACTCATTCACTCATTCATTCACTCCCTAGCTCGCTCATTCACTCATTCATTCACTCCCTAGCTCGCTCACTCATTCACTCGCTCACTCAATCATTCATTTACAAATTCATTCACTCATTCATTTAATTGTTTACTCTTTTATTCACTAACTCACTCATTCATTCACTCACGCATTCACTTACTCCCTAATTCACTCACTTGTTCACTTGCTCATTCATTCATTCACTCATTTATTCATTAACTCATTCACTTATTCACTCATTCATTCACTCACTCATTCGTTTACTCATTTATTCACTAACTCATTCATTCATTCCCTCACGCATTCACTTACTCCCTAATTCACTCACTTGTTCACTTGCTCATTCATTCATTCACTCATTTATTCATTCTCATTCACTCACTCATTCACTTATTCACCCATTCATTCACTCACTCACTCATTTGTTCACTCATTCACTTATTCATTTGTTCACTTATTCACTTACTCATTCAATCATTCACTCATTTATTCACTCACTCATTCACTCACTTGTTCACTCACTCGTTAACTCATTCATTTACTCCCTCATTCACTTATTCACCCATTCGCTCATTCACTTGCTCACCCAGTCTCTCATTCATTCATACACTCATTTATTCATTCATTCACTCACTCGTTTAATCACTCACTCACTCATTCACTTTTTCACACATTCATCCACTCTTCCATTCATTCGTTTGTTCACTCATTCAACCACTCACTCATTCACTCACTCACTCACTCATTCATTCATTCATTCACTCACTCACACATTCACCCACTCTCTTACTGCTTATTGAGCAGGATGTACCAGGCACATTGCAAAGAGTCCATGAGAATGACTTTGCAAATGAATGACTTGGTTTCCCATGGGGTTTGCAACAGTCAGGCTGTGGTCCATGGACATGGAGATGGGCTCATGCACAGCTGGCTGAGAAGGAAGCAGCTTGGAACAATCCCTCCAAGGGCAGCGGCAGTGTGCATCGCCCCTGTGGCTTTACACACTCGGGAGGTCAAGGAGTTTCCAAGCTGAGGGAGAGCGATGCAGAGCTGGGCGCAGGCAGGGGAGGGGACGCGGGGGACGGGACCCTCCACGGGGCTCTCTCCTGGCTGGGAGGGCCTGCTTTCCATGAGGACGGCTGTCTCTGGGTGGCCAGCGAGCAGCAGCTGGAGCTGATGGACATCCACACTCCAGGCGCGGCCCGCTGGGTTTGCGTCCACGAGGCTGCCCAGACCCGCAGGGCCTGGCCCAGGCTGAAGTCTGCTCACTGCGGTTTGTGCCATTCTACCTTCCTGACACCTCCAGGTGCTGACACGCGAGTGAGCGCGAATCTAAGTGCTCTGTGTGTGCCTCACGGGGCGTGAGCTTCCTGGGGGCACCTCCTGCCGATCCTAACTGCAGGGGACCTGCTGCCTCCCACCCACGCATGCGTGGTCCTTTTTCTTCTTTCATAGTACTAGGGATTGAACCCAGGGACACTCTACCACTGAGCTACACACCCGCCCTTTTAAAAAATATTTTTTATTTTTAGACAGGGTCTCACTAAGTTATGGCACACTGGCCTCAAACCTGTGATCCTCCTGTCTCAGCCTCCTAAGTACTAGGATTACAGGGTACATTCCTGCGCTAGGCTAGTCCTTGTCTTTATGTCGCTCTACGGACAGACTCTCCACAGCCCACCCTCCCACCATATTCCTAGTTGCACCAAGAAGTCACTCTATAACAGCATACACGATAAGAAGCACAGCTTCACCAGGGACCACGGGGACAGGAGACCCAGTACCTGGTCGGCTGTAGTGCTGGGGTGACCGTGAGGTCGGGGTGTAGCGCCCGAGGCTGACGGAGCCGGTGGAGCTGGGGCTGGAGGTCCGGCACTGCTTGTAGGACCGGTCATCCTGATCCCCCTGGGAGGGAAGACACAGCTCGTGAACACGAAGTTGAGGGCACAGCCCACCCCTCACCCAAAGCCCTCAGTGTTTGCCCTCCTGACCCCAGGGGGGACAGAACATGGCCCCAAGACGGAATCCCCCTGCACCTGCCAGGCCTGTCTGAAGAGCCAGGTATAGCGCGTGGCCACGGTCCTGAGCATGATCCCTGTGTCCCCGGGCATGCCCCCACTCTGCCCTTCCAGGGGACTGGAGTTCCGCAGGGTGGTGGAACCAGCTGCTCCATCAGCTCCTCCCACGTCCCTCCCACCTGCCCCTTCCCAGCACCCAGAGCTTCTTGGCACAGAATTCTTTTTTGGTTTTGGGGTGGTTTTTTTTGTGGTACTGGGGATGGAACTCAGGGGCATTCTACCTCTGAGCTACACCCCCGGCCCTGTTTTTATTCTTTATTTTGAAACAGGGTCTCGCTAAGTTGCGGAGGGCCTCACTAAGTAGCTGAGGCTGGCTGCGAACCCGGATCCTCCGGTCTCAGACTCCCAAGTACTGGGATTACAAGCGTGTGTCACCACGCCTGGCTCTTGGCACAGAGTTTGAGGACCACCGAGGTACCTCCAGTCCCAGTGGGGACTCCTCACAAGTGAGCCTGGGCACCAAGGGCTCTGGGGACACTTTGAGAGGGAGGAGGGTGCCCTCCAGGGCCAGGAGCCCGTTGAGTGAGACCCACAAACACTGAGGACGCGGCTCTGCCCAAGCAGGAAGGGAGATGCTGGCAGCGTCAGAGCGGCGTGAGATGGCATGGCCCAAGGCGTGGGAGCAGGCGGCCGGCCCTCTGCAGGTGGCACGCTGGCCGGTCATGCCAGCCCAGCACCCTGCGAGGGCTGGCACTGACACTGGGCCCTCGCAGCGCTGCGGGTGAGCGGGTCTGGTCTGGTGCTCGTGGCTGCCCTGGCCCATCTGAGCTGGCCTAAAGCCCTCGGGGCTCGCCGGCCCCACACTGCGGTGGCCCACCCTGGGCCTTCTCAGGCCAATCCTGGGCCTGTCCACCCCAGTCCTGGGCGCTTTCTTTCCTGGTCAGAGCCTCGCTGTCCCTTCTCCACCTCTGGTGTCTTCTGTGCAGCCCTGCCACCAATATACACCTTACGGTGTCCTGTTTCCTGGCCCAGCCTGGCCCTGGGGCTGACTGGCCGTCATGGGCTGAGAAGCGTGGGGTGAGCCTGGGTCTGGGGCTGGCTGCCCACCTGCAGCCAGTACTATCAGGATGAGCCCTTCCCAGCTGCCCGCTGCAGCAGGGTGACAGGGTGCCCTTCCCTCTGAACCCCAGTGCTGTGTCTATAGGCTAAGAAGCCAAGCAGAGGGCCCAGACAGGGGCTCTGCAGAAGACTCTAGTTCTCCGAAGCTACAGGAATGAGGGGAGGCCTCAGCCAGGGAGGAGAGGCATTCTCCTGGGAGCACTGCTGAGGGTGGGCTGGGAACCCTGCTAGGGAGGACAGGAAGCAGGCCATTGCAGTTGGGACAGCTGGGGTCCCCGTCTGTCCAGCAGCCTGTGCAGCCCCTGCTGACCAAGTGTGCATGCTTGCGTCTGGGATGGGCATCACAGCCCAAGAGGGGGCTTGGCAGGGAGACCAGCTTTTTCTGAGAGTGTTCCCTGTCTCGGGCAGTCCCTTCACTGCCTCTGTGAGCGGAGCCCACATCCCCCTGTGCAGGTAATGAGGTGGTAAGACTGCCTGGCTCAGCAGGTCAAAGGTCACCGTGCTGACAGAGCAGCCATGTCGACAGGGGCCAGTGGACAGCTCCTGGGGGTGGGCGGAGGAGGGGCTGGAGGCCAGGTGGTAGGCACAGGCTCTGAACTGCCAGCCTCCTCTGTCGCTGTTTATTGCTTATGAGCTTGGAAGAATTATTTGCTTTCCCTGTGCCTCAGTTTCCCCATAAGTAAACTGGGTAAAATCGCAGAAGTTACCTGCGGGGGTCATTGCGGGGTAAACACATCACTAGGTATGAAGTGCTGACGACAGTGCCGGGCACGGAGCAAGTGCTCCACGTATGCGCTGAGTCACTGTTGTGTTTTTGGGTGTTTTTGTGGTACTAGGGACTAAACCGAGGGGCATTCTGCTTCTGAGCTATCCCCCCATCCTTTTACTTTTTATTTATTTACTTATTTATTTTTTATTATATATTTTTTTCTTTGCGGTACCAGGCATTGAACCCAGGGGCATTCTACCTCCGGGCTATACCCCTAGCCCTATTTTTTATTCTTTATTTTGAAACAGGATCTCACTAAGTTGTGGATGGCCTCACTAAGTAGCTGAGGCTGACCTTGAACCTAGGTCCTCCGGTCTCTGCCTCCCAAGTACTGGGATTATAAGCGTGCACCACCACGCCCTGCTTACTTTTTAATTTGAAACAGGGTATCTCACTAAATTGCTGAAGGTCTTGCTAAGTTGCTGAGGCTGGCCTCAAACCTGAGATCCTCCCATTCCAGCCTCCAAGTACTGGGATTCCAGGTGCATGCCACCATGCCCGGCATGTCAGTGTTCTTTGTTCCTGGTGTCCACAACAGCCCTCACCTGCAGCTGCTCTAGCCCACAGTGCAGATTAGAGTCTGAGGGACATCGATCTGTACCACTGATCAGTTTTGAGAAACAGGGAAAGGTACTTGCTAAAGGGACACCTTCAGAGGCTCATCTTCAAGGGCCCAGGAGCTTCCCATACACCCTGCTCAGGGACCCGGGCTAACCCAGGGAAACCACGACCCAGACCACAACCTGCTCAGGGGACCTGTGTGTCCCAGGCGCCCGCGAGGGCAGGGTGGACAGACACGAGGAAAGCATGCGGATGAGGCATGATTATAAAAATAACCAACGCGGAGGAAGGCGCCTCCGCGGTCAGCGGCCCTGGAGGCCTTCCGGGGCGCCCGGATGGTTATCTTTACAAGCCGGTGGGCGGCAGCACCGTGGCGAACAGGGCGCAGGCACAAGGGAGGGGTTACCTCAGTCGGCGTTGGCGAGAGCAACTGAGGTGACTGTGGACACAACAGAGGGGCCCGTCAGTGATGTGACACCAAGCAGTTACTTTGGGGGTGAGGGGGCAGTGAGGTGACTGGTGGGGAACCTGGGGTGCTCGCACAGCGACCTGAGCCTCTCTGCGTGGAAAGGAGCCCACCCCAGAGACAGCACAGGCTGCAAGACTCTTTCGGAGAACATGGACCACAGCACCCAGAGAAAGACATGGCCGGGGCGGGGGCAGTTGATGCTGCTGGGCCATTGTCTCCATCCCAGCCGCCCCCCGCTGCTTGCCACAGAGACCCATCTTCCCCAAAAGGAGTCCGTCGGTTCAGGTAATACCCTGTGAGCCCATCACCGGTTTTCTCTGGAAAGGACAGAAAAGGGGGCGAGCAGAAAGAGGGCGCCTGGGAGCCTGGGCTGGGGTTAGGTCTGGCTCTGTCAGAGGGCACTGGGCCAGGAGAAGCAGCTGCGGCCTCCCCAGCAGATACCTTCTGTTAGGGTGGGTGAGCACTGCCCGCCACCCACAGAAGTGTGGCAGCAGCCCAGTGAGGTGGCGTGGGGCAAGAGGGGCCTGGACACCAGCACCATCATTAGGGGTCAGGGGTTGGGGGACCTCCATTCATAGGAAGACCCTGCTCACGTGGGAGGTGGGCAGGGCAGGCCTCAGCGGCCGTCCTGTGCTCCCCAGTGAAACCGGCTTTTAGGCAGGAAGCACGCCTGTCAGGATTCTCACGTTGATTTCCTTCCCCGGAATGGGAAGAGGACGTGCCCGCCCACCCACCCCTCGTCTCACAGGTCCCCCGCCATGCTTCCAGCCGCCTGCTCTCTTCCCTGCTACATCCACCTCGTGGTGAGCGGCTGGAAGGCCGCGGGGCGCTGTCTAGCCCTGAGGCCAGTGTCTGCTCTGCACTGTCCCTGGCCGGAAGAAGGACGCCAGGGTGTGTCCCACCAGGTGTGTTCCCAGCTGGGGCGGCAAGGCAGGGAGAGAACAACTTTGGGCCTTCGGGGTGGGGAGGGGGCCCCTGGGCCCACGGCCTAGCCCTGCCTCGCCCATCTGCACTTGGGACAATAATTCTCAAGGGATCAGGCTATGGTAACTGGATAGAAGTGCAAGCCCAGCCTGACCGCGTAGTGTGAGTGGGCTCAAGGGACACGGGGTGACAAAAGCTCTGACCGTACAATCGGCCACTCTGTGGGCCACACTGAGGACTTCTGCCCTGGGCCTGGGGAGGAGGTGGGGTCTCGGTGTGAACATACCTGCCTAGGACAACCTGGCACTGTCGCAGCAGGGACAGGAGGGCTGAGGGTGGACAGAGGCTCAACCTGCAGCAGGAGCAGGGAGGCCGACCCCTGGCTGCACACACAGCCTTCCCTGCTGCCACTCCTCTGCCCTTGAGGAACAGTCCTGGCATTAGGGGTCACCTTTGGTTCACAAACGTCCTGACTTTTGGGGTGGGCTTCAGAGACGCTGAGAGGAACCCTGAGAACGGCTCAGGACCCACGTTCCCCGTGCACTCCATGCTGCGTTCTGTTCATGAGCTTGGTGGCATCGTGTGACCTGGGACGCAGGATGCTGACACCCCATACACCCCCTCTGCTCATGCTTGACCCTTCCCAACATGGCTTCCTGAGGCCCCCCGGGAATGCAAGCCCTCCAACCAGGAGCGGGTCTGCCATGTCCCCGGCTGGGAGGCAGAGCGGAAGTCAAGCCCAGCTCCCTCGACGTGAAGCCGCATCTCAGAGGAAGTGTGAGGAAGAGGTACGGAAAGAGCCAGCACGTGGTCTCAGGGAGAGAAAGAACTGGACTTGGGTGTCAGGGAGCAGAGCCTGCCGCCTGCAGACCAGACGCTGGACGGAGAAGCCCAGCCCCGCTCAGGCACGCGGTGAGTGGGTGCAGTTGGGACGCCCTCCCTCACCCTCCCGCTGGCTCCTCTCAGTATTAGCGGGCTTGTCACCCACATCCTCAGCTCCCCTGTGTCAGGAGGGGCACCTGCTGGTCCCTGGGATCTCCCGCTCTTGTCCGGCTCCTGGTCCCGCAGGTGTGCCCAGCAGCTGTGACCTGAGCAGGTGTCTGGACGTCAGCAGGACCAGGCTGGGCCTCCCCACATCACCCACACGAGCACAGCATGCTATTTTGAGAAGTCACAAAATGAAGAGGACCAAAGAAAAAAATGCTTGAAAGAACCAAGATTTCCAGCCCCGGGTGAGTTCCTGTGCCCGGGTCACACCTGGGCAAGCACGCTCCGGACAACAGCTTGGCAGAAACAACTTCCTGTCCCAGGGAGCCACAGTCACACTGAAATCTCAACACCAGAAAAGAAAAGCAAAACCCACAACGAGTTCCACGTTAGATGGAGAAGGGCCGCCTCCAAGCAACAAGGGACACTGTCCACAGGACACTGGGAGACAACGATTTGTGGCTCAGCTGGGTCACTCAAAACTGGCTTACAGAATCACCGAGGGGACAGTGCTGGCTACTGAGTGTCCCCACCAGGATGCATTTCATGCATCATGAAAATCCCAATGCTTAGGAAAGCCAGAGATTTCCACCGAGCTTCTATCCTCTATCCCCTTTACCTGAATACCATATGCATCCTACTTCCTGTGCCGTGAACAGGACTCTTCCTGACTCAGTCCCCTGGCAAGGGGAGTGTGGGGGCAGGGCGCTGAGAAGTATTTAAACGAGGTGGGACAGGTTAGTCCAGGGAGTGAAGCAGCACAGAGAGCCATGGAGACTGACTAAGCCCTATCCGGAAGGGCCACACGGGAGGGATGGCGCCTGCCTGCGGGGCCAGCACCTGGGCACGTCCAGCCCCGGGCAGGGCCGTACCTCGCCGCAGCTCTGCCTGTCCCCCGCAGAGTGGCTGATGTAGGGCGAGTAGGAAATCATGTCCGGGCGGTCGATGTTATAGATTGCCTTGCTTTTGGGAAGAGCAGCCAAGTCCCTGTAGTCAAGGATCTCATCGCCAAGCTTCGCCTGAGAGAGGAGAGAGAGCAGAGGAAGAGGACAGTGAGACCCGCGTCCCCGCGAAGCGGCCCCACAGCAGGGTCAAGAAGCATGGCGGGGTCGAGCGCGTGGAGTCTGAGCACACCCGGCCCCGGGGGGGACGAGATAAGCAGGGGTCAGCGCACAGGGGACTCAGACCGATGGCCTGGACCCACAGCCAGCACAAAGGGGCCGCAAGGCCTTGAGCACGGGTCCTCTCTGGGCCTCAGTTTCCTTCTCTACACGGCAGGGGAGATGATCACAGGATGGCTCCTGGGTCAAAGAGGTCAAGACTGATGTGCCGGGCACAGGGCTGGGCAGACAGCAGGACTCAGCCTGTGGCCTAGAAATACACATGTGAGCAGGTATTCAAATGCACGTGTGCATACACACAAACACACACGCGCATGTACATGTGCATACACACATATGCCTGTCAAGCACGCACAGAGCATGCCTGTCTGACTGTGGAGGGACACGCCCACGTCTGCACCCACTGCCACATGGTAGCGCACACTGTACACACCCACAAGTTCACACCCACACGCTGGCACACGCACTCAGCACTCGTGAGCACTTTACAGCGGCAAGATGGCGCTGACCTGTGAGGGTGGGGTCCAGGACCTTGCCCATCTCAGCCCCCACCCACACCTGGCCGACAGAGGGCGTGCTCTCATGCTAGCGGATGAGCATGGGATGCTCTGAGTCCCTGCGATTGCTCAGGCGAGGCCCACCTGGCTGGTGCACCCTGCTCTGCACTCTGCCCCACCCCGCCCACCTCGTCCCCCCACCTCTGTTGCCCCGCCCATCCTCTTAGCCCTGGCTCTGGGCTCTGACCTAGGCCCTCCTTGCTCACGTCTGGATTCTGCAACAGCCTCCCCCAGACCTCTGCTGCCAGGGATTCGCAGACAAAAACCTCCTCCACGGCAGCAACGGACACGTGGGCCCTCACCTGAGCCAGCGCTGTCTGAGCCCTTTGTTGTTCACTCACAAACCGCTCGCACCGTCCTGTGAAGGAGCAGTGCAGCAACTCCTGTCTACAGATGGCGAGCCCAGAGAGGCTGGGTAACTCATCCAGAGTCATTCAGCCAGGATGGCATGGCGGCTGTCTGAGCCACTGCACTGCCCCCTCTAGGCCCCACTGCCGGGGAGTCGCCCCAGCTCCAGCGGTATCACACATTCTCCAGCTCAGATCTCCACGCTGCCCATCCTCAGCGGACGACACAAGCCCTTGCTAGAGCCCCTACACTTGTTCCCAGCCTGTTCCCCTCCGGTGTCACCTCCCCAGGCCCACGCGGTGCCAGGCCCAGCCCCCACTCCTGTGTTCTCACCCACCTGACCCGTCACCTGCCCAGCTTCCCCAGCAGCCCCGTGGTGCCTGGTCAGCGAGGCCCCCAGCTCCAGGGCAGTCCCTCGCTCCTCAGGCCTCCGGTACCACCCTGTCCCCGACAGCAGGGGTCTGAGCAGGCCGCCCGCGTGAGGCTGACTGGTCCACACCCCCAGACAGGTGGGCAGTGGCCATGCAGACCCACTCGCTCCCAGGCCTCCCTGGGCCGTTGCCATGACGACGGGCTACACACATGTGCTTTTTCTCTGTCTTCTTTCCTGAACCCCATCCAGAAAAATAAACAATAATGTGACCATATATGGCATCGCACTGAGCACACGCTCCGGTCAGCAATCACAGAGCGTGCGTGGTGACGCTGCCTTTGTGCTGAGCCGACTGACTGCTCTATTGCTAAGGTCAGGAAAAGGCGTCAAAACCCTATGTTCAGAGTGACTTCATGTTGTTAAAAAAATAAATCACCCCAGAGAAAAGAGGCCTCCAGGGGATGCTGCAGTGTGCTGTGCGGGAGGGAGATGGGTGGTATTAATTTCTTTCTTTCTTTCTTTTTTATTTTGGAACTGGGGGTTGAACCCAGGGGCATTCTACCTCCGAGCTACACCCCCAGCCCTATTTTTTATTCTTTATTTCAAAACAGGGTCTCACTAACTTGCGGAGGGCCTCACAAGTTGCTGAGGCTGGCCGTGAACCTGCGATCCTCCGGTCTCAGCCTCCAAAGTACTGGGATTATAAGCGTGCGCCACCATGCCCGGCTCTGGTGGTATTAATTTCTACTTTTGTGCAGACCACTATTTTTAAATAATAAATGTGAATTAGTTCTGTAATGAGAAAAGGCAGTAAAATAGCTTATTTTGAAAGCCCCATGATCTACTGAGTCCCTGCTACATGCACATTTATCTTATAGCCAATACTAAGATGACGAAGCCGGGCCTACCCACCAGCTCGGGGTCCAAAGGGAGAATTCCGCTCCGTTCCTGCACACTGGGACATGACGGGGACTGGTCTCTCCCACCTGGGAGAGGGAGGAGCAGCTGTGTTTGATGACATGCACGAGCATCAGGCGTAGCGGGGGCTGGCATCCCTTGGGGCACCTGAGGTGGGCATGGAGTATGACCAGCTCTGAGCCCAGGTCAGGTGCTCAGTGGGTTGACAGCAGAGGTGAGATGGCAAGCAGGGCGGAGCTCCAAGATGATAGGTCTGGCTCCATCAGATTGCGTCTTCTCGGTGAAGGACTCTGTCGCGGAGCACTGCCCACCGGGCGCGACACCAACCCTGATTTGGGAGCGAGCCGGGGCCTCTGGCCCGCGGCATGTCTGGCCCTCGGGAAGACACATGTGTCCTTGAACTGTGGCTCCAGGGGCCGTGGGATGCAGATCTGCACATCTGAAACCACCCTGGGGATGCGGGCCCAGGATGCCCACATCGTCCACTGCTCCAAGGCCGAGATGAGGCAGCACAGCGTGCCCTGACGCCTCTGCTCCCTGTGCCTGCACAGCTCTCGGGGCCTCTTGTGGTGTCGATGGAAGAGCTGGCAGCCTAGATGTGGGGCGCTGGATTCAATTGGTTCGTTTGCGGTCTTCTATTTTAGACTGGACTCGGGTTTGACCTGTCTGCTGAGCGGGAAATCCATCTAAGCTGAAAGGCCGTGGTGAGCTGCAGTCAGCCCGGTCCTGCTGCTGAGGAAACTCCTCAGTCACCACAGCCAGCACCCCTCCTTGGCCTGCACCCCCTGAAACCACGTGCTCAGCATCTGCCCCCTCCCCCCCGTGACTGGAAGCCCGGAAGGACACGGTCACTGTCTAGACCCCTCACAGCTGGGTTCCCAGGGCCCAGCTGGGGCTTGGCATTGGGCTGTGCTAGCAACTCGCTGAGAAGACAGGACCCGCCATGGCTGCCCCAACACGGGATGTTGGGGTCCCAGAGGCAGCTCAGGCTGTGGGTCACAAAGAAAGACCTGGGTCCGACGCCCAGCCCTGCTGCTCACCACTGCGTGGCCCCGAAGCAGCGCTGGGACAATGGAGGCTACTGTCACCGCTCACTGCACGGTGATGTGGACACTACAGTGCCTGGGCCCTTTGCAAATGCCAGCTTGTTCTCTTAAAGCTCATATTCAGCGAGCAGCTTGGTTAACATCAGCTGCTGCCGCCGTCTGTGAGTGCTCACTGTGTGCCCGGCCCTGCGCTGAGCTCCCGCAAACATTAGCTCATTGAATATTGATAGTCACAATTGTGATTCATAATGATACTGGTGTTATGGTTGAATTGTGTCTCCCTAAAACCCCTATGATGAAGTCCTAACTCCTGGGATCTCAGAAGGAGGCTGCGTTTGGAGGTGGGCCTTTATAGAGGCCGCTAGGTAACATGAGGTCAGTATGGTGGGCCCTAATCCTACACAACAGGTGTCCTCACGGGAAGAGGAGATCAGGACATGGCACACACCGGGCAGACTCTGTGAAGTCACAGGGAGAATATGAACATCTACAAGCCGAGGAGAGGGCCCTCAGGAGGAGCCAGGCCTGCCGACGCCTCTAGAACCGAGTGTCTCTTGCTCAAGCGCACGGTCTCCAGTCTTGGCTGTGGCAGCCCCAGCAAACTGGTGTCGATGGTAATGATAGTGTGGGCAGCGAGCAGTCCCTAAGCCCTTCCTCTGGGCCAGGAGCAGAGCCCAGAGCCTCCTGGACATTACCTCAGCGGGCCTGGACAGTGGGGTCTCCTCGCCCTATAGATGAGCCCCCAGATGCTCAGAGAGGGAAATGCTTTGCTGGAGGTCACACAGCAGCCTGATGAACTCACACTGGCAGGCTGAGCCTCAGAGAGGGGTCTCCAAAGAGCCATGGTGTCACTGCCCTCCCGGCTAGTGACAGGCCACAGTTACCCCAGGAGAAGAGTGTTCATTATGGTCACCCATCAGAATCGTGGTCGGGGTGACCTTGTCTCCAACTATCATGGGAGATTAAGGACTGAAGAGCTGTTCAGAGAAGAGCAAAGCCAGTCCCCATCAGGTTGTGGAAAACCGAGGTCCTGCCCTGAGTGGGAGGAGGAGGGCAGAAGTGACTTGTCCCATGTCACGTGCCATTCAGGGGGAGGGGGCTGGGCTCCTTCCCCGGCAACCCTAACCTTGCACATCAGGACTCTCCTGATGACAAATTTTGGTAATTACACAAGTAATGTTGGCAAATAATAACAATAGGCTCCCATCTCTACTGGTACCACCTAGAGGTAACTGCTGTTAACAATTTGTTAAGATGTTTCCAATTGTTTTTATATGTATAAGCACCCATGTCCGGCAGCACGCACAGACACACGCACACGCACACATGCACACACGCGCACACACATGCACACACACACTCCTAGTGACAACAGGATGGCATGAGCTCTATCCCCCTCAACCCTTCTTCCACGGAGGGCTCCAGAGCGCCTTCCATGTTCACGTGCACAGGTCTGGGCTATGACTTGTGAAGCCCGCATGCCTGGCGCACCGCACCCCTCAGCAGTCCGTCCATGCGACTCCGTCTTTGCGCCATTACTGACAATGGCTGTGTGCACTGCCTTGAGCCGTAGCCAGCAGAGTTGGGGATAAGCTCCCAGGGGAACTTCCAGGTCAAACAGATAAATCCAAGGTTTTGAATCAACCTCACAAAGTCCGAACAAATGGCTTCCTGATGCAGTGACAGGAACGCAATGACCATCCCCGGCAGACACTGTAGCCCCTGAGGCGCTGTCCCCTGTCCCCTGCCCAGCCGCTGCACCCGCTCTCCACAGAGGCCCACTTACGTAGATCACACGGCTCGGAGACCCTGAGGTGCTGGAAGCAGGGACGGAAATGATGCTCTCCGAGGACGTCCGGGTTTCCTAGAGAAGAGAACAGAGGCGACTGAACTGGACACTGGGCGTTAGGACCTTCAGACGCCGTCGCCACGTTCCAGTACGCGAGGTTTTCATGTCTTCTCTTGGTGGAAGGGACTCTCAGAGTAAACGCACAGGCGTGGGGGAGGACTGGAGGGCCGCAGTCAGACAGCAACAGGCCAGGCGGCACCACCCCAGGCCGAGGAAGGGCTCCTCTAAACTGCCTGCCGGGAGGACCTTCCCTGGAGGAGGAGGACGAGCCCCCAATACTCTAAGGACCCTCCTGCTGTGGCCAGGGTGTCCTCTTTCACACGCTGTCCCACCCCAGAGGAGTGTCTCCCACCTAGGTCATGGTGACACGTGGCCTCTCGGGAGACCCTCCTGTTGTCAGCTGAAGGGATGGCCTCAGCCAGCTACAGCATCCGCAGCCTACCCCAGCCCACCCTACGCCCCACACATCACCCAGCACCCACGCCCCTCTCAGCACCAGGACGGCAGCTCCCAGCCCCCCAGGGGTCCTGACTCGGCCCTTCCCAGCCAGCGCTGAGCGCTGTTGCCATCCTGCCTGGTCTCTGTCCTGGCTGGTAACCTGCACGGGTCCCTCCCGTGCAGCGCCTACTGTGGTCTGGGCCCCTCCTCACTCCTGCTGCCTCCCCTGGGCTAGAAGCTTTCCTGCCCTCTATCTCCTCTCATGTGGACAGGCTCCTGCGCCTCCCTGCCCCTCGGGCTGCACCTGCCTTCAGGCCTCACCCTGGCTGCCCACCTGCCTGGCTTTCCACCACCTACTCCCCCCACCTGAGAGGGACACTTCTCCATCGGGCCTCCCTACCTCCCAGGAGCCAGGAGCCCTGTGTCCTCCGAGATCCTTCAACACCCACTGCCGCTGCTCCCCGGAGGCTCTGTCTAGTTCTCTGTCCATCCCCCCGTGCCGGTGAGTGCCCTGGAGCCTGGGAGGGACCAGGTGTTAGGGCTGACTGGGGCTCCTCCGAATTCCCATGGCGAAGCCCTACCCCTCAGGACCCCAGGGTGTGACTCTATGAGGAGGTACTTAAAGTAAAATGGGGTCACTGGGACGGATCCTAATCCAGTCAGCCTGGTGTCCTCATAAGAAGAGGAGATTAGGACATAGACACACACGGAGGGACAACCATGTGAGGACACGGGGGGCAGAAGACACCGTCTACACAACAAGGAACCAGCCCTCGGGCATCAGCGTCCAGAGCTGCCATGTCGGCGACCCGGCCCGTGTGACTTTGTTAAGGCAGCCCCAGAAACGAGCCCGGGTGGGCACAACTCCGTGCAGTTAGCACGACACCAGCAAGGACAGGCGGACACCAGGACCAGACGCGGCCACACACGGCAGCGGAGGCACAGACCTGTAAGGTATAGGGCGTGGCGCCTGGGCAGGCCTGACTGCAAACTGAGCTCTGCATCTAGAAGGGAAAGAGGAGGGACAGGGCGTGACGCTCACGCCTGCCACGGCCGCCTGCCACGGCCGTCCCATCCGCGTGCCCCTCAGCTCCTGGGCACCCACCTGGACCACGCTGGAGCCCCCTGGAGCCCTGCCCATTCCCTGCACCCCCTTAGCCGTGCGCTGCACAGAGGACAGGTGTGGACTTGGGGCCTGCCCGACCCTCAGACCACGGGCTTCTGGGGCTGCAGGGGTCACCTCACACCGCCCAGCTGGCCCAAGTCCTCGGCCACCCAGCACCTCCCATGACCCCCACACTGCTTGCAGAAAAGGAGCCCCACTCTCACCCTTAACTTCTGCTGTCTCTGTGGCAGGCCGTGCACTCTACTGGCCCCAGAGGATGTCTGGGTTGATCTCAAGAATTGAAAATGCCCTTTGAACCTCAGCTTCCTTCTCTATACAACAAAGAACCTCCCAGAAAGGGGCTTCCTGTCTCGGGGTTACCACATGCAGGAGGCATGTGCCGTGCTCAGAGGGACTCGCTCTCCAGCTGGGGCAGTGGCCCCGACAGGGAGCCCTTCTCTGCAGACAGCATGGCGAAAAGCCCCCTACGCCGAGCGTGCCTGGAAGAACAGCTCGCACCCTCCGTGAACCCACAGTGATCACTCTCAGCTCTGTTAGCACCAGGGAGCTCGGGCCACTCCCAGCATGGCCCTGGGGACCGGCTTTGTTCTGAGCAATGGTGACAGTATGTGACCCCTCTCTGTGCTCACAGGTCAGGGCCTGCCCCACAGTCAGCCAGGGTACAGGGGACGCAGGGTTAGAAGACCCCCCCCCCGGCTCCAATTTGCCCCACGGAGCATCAGGTGAAACTCAATATCCATGTGTTCTCTGGGGCCAAATGAGAGTCTTGTTCAGACCCAGAGAGACAAGGGGCTGGAGCGGGCCGGGCTCCAAACCCTAAGCGTCCGGTGGCTTGACTGGGGATGCCTGTCTCTCAGGAAGGGCACAAAGGAGTCCCGCTGGCTCTGGTCCTACTCCTCTCCACGTGTAGACTGAGGGGCTGAGGCCCAGGGAGGCCTAGGGACTTGCGCAGGGTCACACAGCTGGGAAGAGGCAGAGCTGGGCCTCAGTGCCCAGGCCTGCCCAGAACCGTCTTGTTCACCTTCAGCCAGAACATTCTCGCATTCAGGCCTCAGCGAGTCTGTGTGCTCCTTCCTCAGCGGCCCCCACAACGGCCCCAACTTCCTCCCAGGCTCCCACCCACAGTGAGCAGCTCAGCCTCTGCACCAAGGGAGACAAGGAGGCGCCGCCATGGAAACAAGCCTGTGGGGCCAGCCTGCAGGGCCAGTCTTCCTCCTCTGAACTCACCCAGCCCCTCCCAGAGCAGGAGCCCTGGGCTCCTCTGGGCCCAGCGTCCCTCGGCTCACTGTTGAGGGTTCACTGGGGCTCAGCTCTGGCACAGGGGCCCCATCCATGGCCCAAAGCCCAGGTCTGCCCCTTGTACGTCACTTGCTTCTCAGACACGTGACCCAGAGCCCAGGACCAGGCTGGGCAGCAAGTCTCAGCTCCAGGAAGCCGTCTGTGATCCCCTACCCATCTGGGCTGGGCCCTCCCTCCCTCACAGTGCAGCCGGGCACCCTGTACCTCAGAGCCTGCCGTCCCCTGTCTGTTTCCATGCTGGACACAGAACCCCTCAGGGCCGGGGGCCTGTGAGTCTTACGCATCTCTGGGTTCTAGGCACCCAATTCCAAAACACATGGGGTGTGTGTTGAATGATATGATTAAATGCCTAGGGGTGCACTGGAACAGGGCAGTTAGGACCACCACTTCTCCTCCTCTTCCTCCTCTTCCTCCTCCTCCTCCTCCTCTTCCTCCTCCTCCTCTTCTCCTCCTCTTTCTCCTCCTCCTCTTCCTCCTTCTTCTCCTTCTTTTGGTACTAGAGATTGAACCCAAGGGTGCTCTACCTCTGAGCTAGACCCCCAGTCCTATTTCTTTTCTTTTTTTTTTTTTGCGGTACTGGGAATTGAACCCGGGGCATTCTACCTCCGAGCTCCACCCCCAGCCCTATTTTTAATTCTTTATTTTGAAACAGGGTCTTGCTAAGTAGCGGAGGCTGGCCTCGAACCTGCAATCCTCCTGTCTCAGCCTTCCAAGTACTGAGATTAGAAGTGTGTGCCACAATACCCAGCCTGGACCACACCTTCTGAGCACCCTTAGCATTAGCCCAGGGACATCTAATATTTGGTCCTTGTCCTCAGGGAACTCCTGTGCCCACAGAGGGGAAGGAGTAGCCATGCATCAGGGACACCTTGCAGGCAGTGGATAAACTGTGTGCTCCCTCCTTTTAGTGGTCCTTGCAGGCACCCAGGTGTCCAGGCACCGGCCTCTCCCGTTGGAGGGCAAACCACAGGCAGGGAGGGAGTCAGCTCCTCTGAGGGTCCCCGAGCTAAGAGCCAGCATGGGGGCTGTTACAGAGACTGCTGTGCCCTACGACAGGCAAGCATCTCTCACCTTGATTCCTAGGCAACAGGATGCCAGCCCTCAGAGGGTTAATGATTCTGATGACGCCGTGTGGCACTTCTCTGCTGTGGATTTTCACTCACTAGCTGGCTCACACAGGATGAGCCACAGGGAGCAGGCTGGCTCTCTCCTCCCCACCAGGCCAGGGAGTGGCTGGGCCCACGAGAACTAGCTCATAGGGGACCGAGCTATGCCGAGAAGCAGCGGCCCGAGCCCCGCCTGGCCTCGCACTGCGCTGCGGGCCGCTGTCCTAGGGCTGCCCGGCCTCTGCCCCAAGTGTTGGCCGAAGGCAGCAAGCCCTCATTTATCAAATCATTGTTTCCAAAGCTCTGCAGATGGTGGAGCTCAGGAAGCTGACCTGCCCACACGTGCCAGCAGGGACAAGGGCCCCTTCTTCCCTGTCCTGGCAGCTTGCTCCTTCAGAGACCCAGAGAGCAGAAGGGGTCATCAATGCTGAAGACAGGGGCTCCTGCAGCCCAGGGCCACCCTACCCTGGCCCTGAGGGACATGGCTGTGGTCACTGGGCCTCCCTCTCCTAGCCCCAGTGGGTCTCAGGAAACAGGGTCTCCCTTACACAAGAGCATGTACGGGCATGTCTGGGTTCTCTCGGCCTGCCAGCTCCCTCTACCACGGTCCTGCACTGGGCCTTGCTGGGCCTTTAGGGCAGCACAGAAGGACCCCACAGACAGTGGTCAGCATCCTGTGATCACTTCAGGTCACAGACTGTGGCTCTTTGAGGAGAGGGGTGCCCAAGGCAGCATGGGTGCTGTTTGCAGAATGACCTGTAGACCGAATGAGCCATTTGGGAGATCAACAGGACTCAAGCGTGCCAGGTGTGGTCACCTGGCCATGTTGACCACTCCAGGCTTTAATGAGGTGTCTGTGCTGTGATGGGGGAGGCAGAATAGAGATGTGGGCAAAGGTGCTAAGAAGACTCGGGACCCAGGGGAGCCGCCTCCTCCCCGCGGCCCCTCCAGTCCAAGCCAGCTCCTCTCCTCACCCTGGAGACACCGCCTCCCCTTTCCCTTTCCTCTGAGCATCTTGGCTGGCCAGTGGGGTACGTGGACCTGCTGGACCTCACACGGACTCAGCTCTGAGGGGCCCGGTCCTGGCCTGGCCCTGGCTCATCACATACTTGGAGCGCCTCGCTCCCTCCCCTACGGGCGTGGTTGTTGTTTCCTGTGTCTCGGACAGGGACCCAGACCTGCAGCAGGTCACGAGTCCCTCGGTATCTGCAAATTGGCTCCTGAGTGGCCAGTTTGGTGGCCTGGATGAGGCCTCGGGACAGCCTGGGTGGGGAGGAAGTAGGAGGCCAGGGCGGCTAGACCAAGACATAGCCTGACCCGTGGGCCACATGCCGCCAGCCAGATGGGGCTCTGCCCGTCCTGGGGCCTGTGCATGGCTCCAAGTCCTGATGGGAGAAGCCCTGCCTGGCTGACAGGCCTCTCCTCCTCCCAGGGCCTGCGGTCCTCAGGCCACAAGTCACCCTATAGATTAAATTCCTTCCCTCAGCACAAGTTTACCAAGTCTCTGCCACGTGCGGGGGACTCGGGCCAGGAGTGTGGATTTTGGAACAGTGTGGGCCTCTCCTCCAGGCCCCAGATGGAGTGGGGTGGGAGAGACCCACATGATGGACAGGGTGGGGCTTCATAGCCCGGCATGCAGGTGACTTGTGAGCCCGCCTCCGGCAGGGGTGGGGTGCACAGGGCAGGAGGTGGTAGGGAGGAGTAGGCAAAGTTTTTGGAGGGGTGACTGTCAAGGTGGGTCTTTATCACCCTAAGTTGGAGTTTTCTGGGATTCAAGGAGAGGAGAGGACCTTCCTGGCAGAAGGAACAGAGTTTTCAAAGGTGCAGAGGCCAGAAAGGACAAGGTGCTGGGCAGAGATGCCGCAGCTTGGGCGAGGGGGGGAGGGGAACTCCTCCCTCTCAGCACCGCCACCTGCGTCCCTGGCATCATGATGCCAGGCTCACAAGGCTCGGTCTTGCCTCACAGCTTTCAGAAGCACTGCCAGCCCACCTGGACCCTCCTGCCCACCCTCGCCTTGGCTGAGCATCTCCTTGGCGGGCCTGCCTTCCTGTGTGTCCGTGGTCTCCCTCAGTCACCTGCCACGCCAGCCCCGGGGGTGTTGTTTGCTGTGGACGGGTGGATTTCTGTCTCTCCCCTGGAACTTCGCCCACCTTGCTCATGGCTACACCACCCGTGTCTGGTGCACAGTAGGACACCTGTACTCAAGCATCAGGCCTTGCCCGAAGAGGCCTTTGACTTTGATTTCTGAGAGGGGCCATCCGTGTCCTGCCTGACTCAAGTGTTTTGTTTAGGGAGCCGCTGACCTCACTTAGCCATATCAGGTGAGAAGTGGCCACGTCAGAAAGACCCAACCCTGTGACTTCATGTGGGAGCTGCGGGTCATGTGCTGTCAGCTGGCCCGGCACGTGGGCCGAGAATCAATTGACCAATCAACGCCTCCGTGACAGAGCCCCAGGGAAGTCCTGGGATGCTGAGTTGGGGTCGGACACAGGGAGGGTGACGCGTGCTGACGGTGGGAGTGCTGCGGTTGGAACCTCCCGCCTTCCGCCCTGTGCACCTCTTTCTTCAGCTGATTTCACTCCGTCCATCCCTGTGAGGAGCTGGAACCAGGAGCTCACCAGCTTTTAGTGAGAGCTATGGGCCCTTCTAGCGAGTTCTCAAACCTGTGCGGGGGACCCTGCATTCACAGTTGGTGTCAGAGTGAAGGTGGCCTTGGGGACTGGGTTCAGGGTTGGGATTTAGAATGTCCCCCGGACCTCATGTCAAAGACAAGGCAGCAGCCGGGCGTGGTGGCGCACGCTTGTAATCCCAGTACTTTGGGAGGCTGAGACCGGAGGATCCAGGTTCGCGGCCAGCCTCAGCTCTCTCTCTCTCTTTCTCTCCCTCTCTCTCTCTCTCTCTCTCTCTCTCTACCTAGTGAGGCCCTCCGCAACTT